>LZPO01056178.1:0-31242 GCA_001675575.1 Neotoma lepida
GAAACTTGAGATGCTCCCTTAAAAATAATATGACTTTTAAATTAACTCATGGTTGTCTGGCATTTCTACTGATTAATGCCAGGGTTTGTTGAGGCATTCTAACAGGGTAAACAGGAAAAAAAATGAATTCCTTGAAGTAAGATGAGGGTCAGTTTAAGATATTAATGCCCCAGCTATATCTCTTAATCACAAATGTTTACTGCCTGAAGCAGGAATTACTTCACTGTGAATATTCTACAGTTAAACACAATAGCTTTTCTCTTTGCACATCATCAACTTTCATTGCATCAAACACTAAGAAATAAAGTCAAGCCCTAGTCTTAATTACAAGCACCCAATTATTGTTAGTTTTAATTAAATGGAATATTTTCTGAGTTTATTTAGTTATGAAAGTGCTTGGAACAATGCCACTGGGAACCATAATGCACCATACACTATCAGCTATAAAGTGTCACGGTTGATAAGAAACTCACAGAGAGCCATTCAAAGGACTTCTGGATTAACTTTTGCAGATGTGCACTTTGAATCCATCAATCTTTATGGCAACACATTTTAATAAATGTTCTGTGGTTTATATTTAAAAGCACTATGCTGTTTATAGCTAAGGCAATTATGCTTTACTCTGTCTCCTAAACTAGCTAAATGGAGGCTGTCTGTGGAATACAGAAACTACAAGTTTGTAATAGTAATTACTGTAGTTTAAATGCAGAACATTAGCTACCCTCCAAACTGTGTCAGAGACCTCCTTTTCATGAGGCCAGCCTCATTGAGTATGTATTAAGTTCTCATGATTCACATTAATAAATAAAAGAAACTTGAAAAAATAATGTATCTTGTATCCATCACACATTTCTCTGAAATTTGCATCATCCCACCTTTTGTCCTGACCTTCCTCATTTTGTCTGTCTGGTCCTGACTTTAATCAATTGATGGTTTTGTCTTATAACCAGATGCTTGGTTATAAACCAGAGTCTTGTTGAAGTTTTCTGCACCTTTAGGTTTCCTATATCCAGCTAAATGCAGACCTTGACTCCTGTTTCCTTTCCTGCTTGGTGGCATTGTTCTATGGCCCTCATCTCTGACTCAGGTCTTCCATGACTATGACCCTGTATACTTCATCAACACAGACTCAAATGTATCTCCTTTGTCATCTGATATTCTTTTTCATTTCACAGAAGTAAGACAAAGTTCCTCAGAGAAACGTTCTTCATGCTTCTAGAACTTCATAACTCTTTAATTGCTTCCTCTCCTTTGGTGCTTCATCAAATTTTTACTTCAAATTGTTCCCATCTACAGTTCATTAAAAGTTGATCTTTTCTTTGAGTGTTTCCTAGTGCCTTTCACATGACAACACTGTCAGTAATCCCATTTATTTTTTTAATATTTGTTGCTTTCCTTCTTCCTTCTTCCCTTAGTTCAGGCAAAATAAGTACCCAACTATATATTTGTGAAGCTATTGCTGGTTTTCCTTGGTTTAACTCATATTTGATTAAGAAATTAACTATCAGTTAGGAAGCCTGGGTTGTGATTCTGACTTGGTATTGATCTACACTGGATTTTAATGGAATTCAAATTTTTAAAATATCAATAAAATAAACAGTGTGGGAGGCTTACAGTTTTCATGCCTTAATAACTCCTGTGTACTTTGTAAATCTTGGGTGAGAAGAGAATGTGTGAAACATTCACATGCCATTTTGTGAGTGCAGGTTTCTTAGTTCACTTAGTTGCTGGGGTCTAGATACACGATTTCCAGATTCTCAGGTGATTTTCATTCTACTCATTCAGAGACCACCACAAGTTTGCATTTTTAGTAAAACTTTGAGTATAATATTTCTATGACTAACATCTGAGAGAAAAATAGTGATTCATACCTGTAAGGAAAATAGAACTTATAATAGTGGTATATTTTTTGTATGCAAGAATGAGGTCAACAAAACTCAGATTACAGATGAAGNTATTATCTGTTGAATGTTTAGTTGATTTAATGGTGGCCACATGAATATTAAGTAAAATATTCTTCCTGGAAAAGATGGACAAATTATAGATATGATATGAAAAATACAATAAAATATAACAAGGTTGTTGCTGTGAATGATTGTTTTACTGGATATTGGAGTAAATTAGATATTTTTCATCTCTAAAAGTAATTTGATAGCTTTGTTTTATGTTATTAATTTTAAGATTAAGGAAAACATCACTAAAATTGATAGTTGTGGTTTGGACATATTTAAAAAGATTACAAAAGAAAGTATTTGTAACAGTATATTGTGCAAAATGATACTGATGCATACTATCTGACTTTTGAGGTTACTATTATTTCAGTAATCATTGTTTTTCACCAGCTCATGCATACAATGTCTCACCTAGTATATACATCTANAAAATTAACATTGATTTATCATTGTCTAGGAGATTATGCACCACAAGTAGAAACATGACTTGAATAACAGAAGTAATTGATCAAGCCATCCTGATGGAGTGAGATGGAATCTTAATGGAGTTTTGATTGCTTTTCCCTAATGATTGCAATTTTTATCTATTTATTAGCCATTTGTACATATTGATTTGAATAGTATCTGTTATGTTTGTCTGTTTACTTATATGATTATAAATGTGCATACACATGACTCACACGTATGTGTACACACAAACACATGTGTATTCTGGATTTTAACAGCTGACAAATATTTCTGTCCATCCTAAACAGTGTATTATCACTTGATTGCTTCCTTTGCCATTTGGAACACTTAATTTGCTTCAATAATATCTGTCATTTCTTGTTGTCATCTATATATGACCATGAATCCAGCACCCATTTCTTTTTAGGAATGAATAATATTCCTTTGTCTGAATTTGTCATAGTTGTTTCTCCATTCATTTACTTAAAAAAGATATTGATTGCTTCCAGTTTGGAGATATATATATATATATATATATATATATATATATATATATATCCCTCAAACGTTATTCTGGATAATCTGATTGCTACTTACTATCTTTTCTAGGTCCATTTGAGAGAGATTTTTGACAAAAGTATATTCTCTTAATGTCCAGCATGATTAATTAGATTATCACTTATAGTCTGATTATTATAATCATTTATAGTTTATTTCTTACAGCAATTATTCTCCATTTGCTTTAGTAATTTAGCATTTTTACCCACAGTTACATATTTTAGCAGTTGTATAAGTGGAAGACCATGAATAACTCAATGAACTTAAATTTTGAAATTTGTTCAAGTAACTGTTTTCTAGAAATTGCTTAAGAAAGATGACTTTTTAGACAGCTGAATTTATCATCCCCTTGCAGGAGGGCTTTAAAATTAGGTTAACTTTTCATGTTTAATGCCAAGCTTTGGATTCCACCTCACATTCCCTTCATTCCTGTGAGTAGGTAAGCACTAACTCCCCTAGTGGATTTCGTAGCAACATTCAACTTCACCTTTGAAAAACTGCATGTACAGTGAAGACATGCAGACTGTATGGAGAAGGGATGGAGAATGGAACAAATTTTTTAGCAAAAGTAAACCTCAATAATTCAGAAAATAAACCTTTTCACTAATAGACAAAAGTTGTGGCAGGTAGACAAGGGGTGGTATGGGCACAAGTATCCGTGTCTCCTTTCCAGTTGGTATAATAAAACGCCAGACTCCCCCCTCCCCTGCAAAAAAAAAAAAGAAAGAAAAAAACTTAGAGGAAAAAGGTTTACTTTAGATCAGAATTTCAGATTTTGTATTATTTATTTCATGGAAACCAAAGAAGGCACTTGAAACAGTTAGCCTCATACAGTCGAGAACAAAAATAGAATAAATTTATTCATGTCTAATCATGCTCGACCCTTATACCAATTAGAATCCCATGGCATGGTAAAGAATTGTGCCATCCCACCCAGGTGGGTTAAGTCATCCCTTGAGCAACAATAGCAGTCCAGGCAATCCTATATGGACATGTGCAAAGGTCAACCTCACTGAGACTTTCTTCTTAGGTGGTTTTATACTATACCAAGAGCACAGTTAGAACTATCACAGTAGGTTATTAGCACAGGACTGAATTCAGATCCAGCAACGGAATTTACTAGTTCTGAAATTTTGTATATTTTTTAAATTTTTCTCAACTCAAAAATCTTTATTAGATAAAAAAGAAAACTATAATTGTGTGACTGGTTTACAATACATATTAGGGACAATATATATGAACAGACCAAGCACAATGATTGGAAAATGTTATTATATTAATATAATTATTATTATAAAGCATAATAATATACTATAGTTTAAAATTAATTTCTTAATTACTTTGAGAATTCAATTTAACTAGCAGTTTGGGTTAGCCCCTGCTACTAGTTTGAAACAAGTATTTAAAATAAGAGTAAATACATAGAGACTATTAAAATACTTCTTTAATCTTCACAGGTCATATTATGTATCTCACAATTCTCTATGTACNGTTTCCAACTGTTTCTTTTCTTTGTGGTACCTAGTGATTTAATTTTTTCCTACAAATTTTTGAAATAAACCAATGTTAAGTTTAAGCCAGACTAAATTTGCTTTTTTAGGAAGGCAAAGTGAGATCTTAAATACAAAATTCATATTGACATATTGTCTTGCCCTTTGTTATGGCATGGGATTCTCTACAAAATACTTGCTAACAATGTGGAAGCATGTTTTAGTTGATGAATAAATTTTGAAATGTATTTGTAGTCAAATTTCCCAAGCACTGTCTCTTGATTTATGCATTAGCATTCTATTAGTCGTCTCATTACGTGAGCATTTCCTAATTGTCTAGCTAAATGCTTAGACTCCTTTGGGTTTGATACACACATGAAAATGTATGATCACCTTTGTTAGAGGAAAGCCCCTGCAAACCACGGGGGAGTGCTGATAAGAATGTTCTTGTTCTACCAGCCCAAGTTTCACCAAGTGGAATTGTCATTTCCTTCTGTTACCATGATTCACTGTTGGAAAGTGATAATGATGATCTGGCTCACTTAAGTGAAGGATTGGAGATGGCTTGCGTTGGTTTGCAAAAGCTATCTGCTACACATTGAAGGAAAAGTTCCAGATGGTTTTAAAATATTTGTTACCTTGAAGTGGCCATAAAATATTTATAATGCATCATCTNCTTAGTGCTTCTGCTTTTCCACTCCCCGAAGATCTTATTATTTAATGATGATTGACAAATATTATTCACTTCTGCAACTTTAATACTTAACAAAGATGACTGTTATTAAACCCTAAATTTAATAAAAAATAGGGTAGGTATAAAAACATCAGTAATTAAAAAATATGGCTACTGATTTTTAACTATTACCAAATGCAACTAAGGGTCTAATGAATATAAGATTGACAATTGAGCAATACAGGTTTGTATTATACAGTACACTTATATGTGCATATTTCTGGAGGCTTATATCAGTTTGCAAAATGCTCTCAGATGAAGCATGAAACCTAGAAATATTGAGCACAATAAGAAAAAGTCACAAATGCATAAGCTATACGTAGATTTGTGACTTCTTTGCCATTCACCAATAAAACATATACAAATCCATTACTAAAAGTTAAAATTTATCAAAATTTATATGAACACAGACTGTACATGGAGTTATTCACATTTGAGAAAAATATAAACAAATATAAAGATTCAGAAGTCAACCATACCTGTGTGAAATGAACTGTGGTATATAGAATGCCACTGTAATCTGCCATGGCCACTTTGTATCTCTATTGGAGTGAGCTGCTAGGTTGATGAGGATCTTCACTGTGTATGTATGTATGTATGTATGTATGTATGTATGTATATATGTATATGTGGTTTATAGATGTATATTTCATTGTACATATATATATACATATATATCTTTTAAGATGAATGCAATCTGACTGTTTAATTTCTGATTAGACTTCCATTAACAGCAGCTTATTGGTGCTTAAGATTTTAGAGCATCAAAAGTTATATTCAGACTTTTGAATTTACCGAGATGACCCAGTGTTCAAGTGTTACCGTTTTAAGAAAATTTTATTGACAAAGTTCAAGTGACAGAAAAAAAAGCAATGTCTAAGCTACTCTGCTCTGACTAAAATCCCTCTTAAATAGTCAAACATTGTCTACATCCATAAATAAACAGAAAAATATATACACTTTCTAAAAAGGGTCAGGTTACCACACTTTGACTCGAATGAGTTTGAAGTGCTATGCTGTATATATGAAAACACAGTTTACAAGAGAGGGAATTGGCTCAGAAAAGAGCCTTTGGGCATGGATTCATGTTACACAGGTGTGTGTTTCATAAAACCAATCTTTGTGAACATGTCATGTATTTTGACCCTGTTTTCCCTCCTCACCAGTCTCTCTCTGGTCACATCTCTTTCTTCAGCCTTCCTGGTATTTCAATGTTGTATGTGTATAAATGATTTTCTATGTCAATATAAAATCTTGGATTTACAACTGCTACAAAACATGACCTTTTTTTTTTGACTCTGGATAGTTTCTCTCATCAATTCAATTTTTTTTTTGAGACAGGGTTTTTCTGTGTAGCCCTAATTTTCTTGGAACCAGCTCTGTAGACTAGGCTGGCCTTGAACTCACAGAGATCTGCCTGCCTCTTCCAAGTGTTAGGATTAAAGGCATGCATCACCACTACCAGGCCCTATTTTCATAATTAATTGCTGAATAGTAATCCATTTTGTATAATATGCGTGCCTTTATTCACTCCTCTGCCCACAGACATCTTGGCTGATTCCATTAGCTGTCTACTGTGAAGGATGTTGGAATAAATGCAAGAAACTCTGTGGTGCATTGACTTAGAGAAATGGTGCTGATGGGTCACATGGTATTTTTGAGGTGCTTCCAAACTAATTTTCATAATGGCTAGAGAATGAGTTAGCAGTGTTTAAGAATTCCCTTTCCCAAGATCCTTCCAGCTGCTGTTACTTGTTTTCTGTGAAGTATTCACTTTGGCTGAGAAGGAGGGAGTTGCAGTGGAGTTTTAGTTTGCATTTCCCTGCTGGCTGAGATTCTGAATGTCTTTTAATTTTTTGGGGGGTGGCCATTTATACTTCTCCTTCTGAGGATGCTTCTATTCATTTCATTGGCCCATTTAATATTAGATTGCGATTTCAATTTCTGTGTTCCTTAAATATGAGACATCAATCTTCTGTCAGATACAGAGTGGACATATTTTCTCCTATTGTGCAGCTAGTATAAGCATTCTGCTGCTTACAGATGCTTTCAAATTTTATGCCATAAGTGTTAATTCCTGATATTGTTGCTACAACTCTCAGAGTCATTTTCAGAAAGGCATAACCTATGTTTTCATGTTGAAATATTTCCCTTTTGTTTTCATTGTATCCATTTCAGAGTTTCAGGTTTTACATTATACTATTTGATACACTTGGAATTGAGTTTTGTAAGAGCCAGAGAGGAAGATCCTTTCATCCTTCAAACAACNTCATTTGTTGTAGAGGTTGTATTTATTACACTGTGCATATTATTTTTTATCTTATTAAAAATTCAGGTGACTTTAGCTAGGTGGATGTTTTGGGGGTCTTGTATTCTTCTTTATTAATTTATATATCTACTTCTGTGCTAGTACCATGCTGGTTTTGTTGTTGTTACTATGGCTCTGTAGTATATGACAAAATCAGGTACTGTGAGCCTATACTAATATTGTGTTGACTATCAGAGAGTTTTGTGTTTCCATATGAATTTTGTTTTTTTTACTTTCATTGAAAATAGATTTTTTCATGCAATATTATTCTCTTCCAAGTCCTTCTCCATATTCTCTCCCCTCCAGATCCACATGCTTTCATGTTTCTTTGGAAAACAAATGGGCATCTAAGGGATAGTAACAAACTAATAAACTAAGATAAAAAAAATCAGAATAGTACTAGACAAAGAGAAGAAAATGCTAAAGAAAAAGCAAGAGAAACACATAAAGCTGTAGACACACACATATTCACAGATACAGGAATACCATAAAAACACAAAAGCAGAAGCCATAATGTATATGCAATGCATATGTAAATTTAAAAAATAACAAAATCAAAAGCAAGAACAACAACAAAAACAAACAACAACAAAAACTCTTACATAATATTATGAGTATAAAAACCCCAAAGATACTGTTGAGTTCATTTTGTGTTGACCATCTGCTACTGGGCATGAAGCCTATTCTTAAGAGTGGTATGTTTTCCCAGTGTCACTCCCTTGGAGAAAACTAAGTTTTCATTTGATAGTGTTTATCACTTAGACATAGCTTCTGGGTAAGGGATGGGGTTTGTGTCCGTTTCTCCTCCCAATTCTAGGACCTCGTCTGGTCCAGACCTGTGCAGGCCATGTGCACGCTCCCTGCCTCTGTGAGTTCACATGTGAAGTGGTCCTGCTGTGTTTAGAAGGCCTTGTTGACTTGGTGTCCTCCATCCCCTCTGGCTCTTACACTCTTTCTATGCTCTCTTTGTAAAAGTTCCCTGAGCCCTGAGTTTTCCAAGGTCTCTTACTCTCTGCTCATTGTCTGGCTGTGGGTATTCATTCCCATCTGCTACAAGAGGAAGCTTTTCTGATGATGACCTGGCAAGATAGGTATCTATGAGCATAGTAGAATGCCACTAGGAGTAATTTTATATTTTATTGTTATGTTCCTTTATCAGAACAGTAGCATTTGGTTTTCCTCTAGGTCACTGGTATATCTAACCACATGTTCTTCATCGCTTACGCAGTGATGGGTTCTGACCACAGCCATTTTGGGTATGGGTTATATCTCATGGAGTGGACCTTAAATCAAATCAGATTTGGTTGGTTATTCTCACAAGATTTTTACTACTATTGCACTAATATATCTTGCATGCAGGCCACCATTGTAGATTGAAGGGTTTGTAGCTGGGTTTGGTGTTTACTTTTCTCCTTTGGCAGTATGCAGTACCTTCCAATATCATGAACACTAATCTACAGGGGTGAAGCTCTAGGTAGGCACCCGCTTGACTTTTCCATGTTCAATGAGTCCAGTCAAGCAATGGCACAGAGCAGAATTTCACCTTACAGAACACTGAAGAATTGCTCAGTACTGATTCAAAGTTTTCCTTCTAGCTACCGATATTCTGCAGGTCAGGTGTTAGAGTATTCTCTACTGACATTTGCTCTGAGTTCATAGATTAAGCCATTAGGGATAGATTTTTACTGTAGAGTTTGGAACCACCTTGATGCCATGTCACCAACAGGGTGTTTTAAAATGGCTTCTTGCCACTTCTCTGTTCAAGTGTGCCAAAAGACGATTTTCCCAGCAAAGTTTCTCTATGTATATATGTACATGTGCAGCTACTCTTTCTCTTCTTCTTCTCTCTCTCTCTCTCTCTCTCTCTCTCTCTCTCTCTCTCTCTCTCTCTCTCTCTCTCTCTCTCTCTCTCCTAAATGATCTGCTACTAAAGGTACAGGGTGAATTTTCTGAGACTTATTAGTTGTCTTTGGTCATGGTCTTCAGTCTTGGCAAGTACTCTCACTGTCAGTGGGAGGAACCCAGGGCCCCTGTAGCTGTGCCCTCCAGTAGAGACTCTCAATTCTCATTGATTCTGCTCTTCCTCCCTCCCTTCCTTCCTTCCTTCCTTCCTTCCTTCCTTCCTTCCTTCCTTCCTTCCCTCTTTCTTTCGCTACTAAAATTTTGTTTTGGTCATTACATACTTTGTAGAATACGGTCTCCTACTTCACCCAGTTTTATTTTCAGCCAATTTTGTATTGCCATATAAGTACACTAGTTATTTCTACTTATTTTCATTCCTTACTTTTTAACTTCTACAACTCTCTGAGTCTATTTATGTGTCTTGATAGGTTTTTGTTGAGTTCTTAGGTGGTTATTTTTATAGATATAANATAGTATCAACTGTAAAAGAATATTATTCCTACTATACCTAATTTCTTACAGAAATTCTTGAAATCTGTGTATGAGTGCTGTCTCTCATCTTCCAAAATCACACCACTCTTTCAGTTTTAGGAAAATTTTCATGGAGAAAATGAAGAAGAGCTTGTGCGTTACCAAGTTGCTTATATGTAGAATTTTACCCATTACTACAGCATGATGGACTTCCTAAAAGTTTCTTTCCTGGTGAAAGGGAATTTTGGTTTATTGTTACATAAGAAATCATGAACAACATGCAAATGTGCAAATGAGCACGAAGACATTTAGACAAAGTTTCTGCTTCTGTACCTTCTGTTATAACAATTATAAAGAGAGACACAGGCTCAAAGGGCTGATCTTACTGTGACAACTATCTTATCCAGGCTTTGAGTCAATAGGAAGCACTCAAATTTAGTAAAGCCCATGCTTTTCTAGGTACATGGAATAGTGAGCTTCAAAGACTGCTTATGTTCCTGCAACCTATGTCTTTGTATTGTGCTTCAAAACAGCACAGGAAAGCTATCAGCTTCTTGGTTTTCATCTTTGAAAAAGATATTTGGGCTTTAGCCTTTTTGTGTTATCTCACCAGTCAACACCCCTCCACCCCCATGCTACTGGAACATAAAAAGGGCAGTGGATTATTCAATAGTATTAAATCTCATTTTTAAAAACTGTTCAGATTCCTCTGATACAAACCATTAAATTTGGCTTTATCAGTGTTTTGGCTTACCATTTTTATAAAACTGAATAGGACACATTTCTTGAGAGTTTTCTGAATACATTTCAGTTGTGATTTTCGTAATAAAAGCTGTCAGAGCACTATTCTGATGGATGAATAAGTGGCATTATATTTGTCAAAACTGTGACTTTATTGCATTTATCTCCTTGTTGTACTTCTTTCACCAAGTCATAATTTCTAACTTGACAGACACCTGGAGTCCTGCAGTTGAACTCAGTGGTTCTGCTTGTCATATTCTTTCTTTACTTCAGATGCTCTCCTTGCTGTGTCTAACTCCAGTAACTAGAAGATCACACATCAAGACAACTCACACTGAGTAATAAAGTGGATTAGGTGGAATTCTATTTGAACTTTCATTGAAGTCAATTTAAAGAGTGATATTAAAAATAAGCTAAGCCAGGAATGGTGGTGCAGGCCTTTAATCTTAGCCTTGGAAGGCAGAGGTAGTTGGATTTTTGTGAGTTTGAAGCCAGCCTGTTGCACATAGTAGGTTCTAGGACAGCCAGAGCTACATAGTGAGACCCTGTCTCTCTCTCTCTCTCTCTCTCTCTCTCTCACACACACACACACACACACACACACACACACACACAAAGCTGATTTGCTTTTGAACTTTACAACTGAGATCAAAGAGTTTTGTAAAACAGTTAATGGTTTTAGCTGAGGTTATAACTTTTATATTATATTTTTATTGTTTTATTCTGTTGTTACTATAGTTGTCGTTTCCCTGTTAAAGAAATTTACTTTCACTGCTTCCTCCCACCCCATACCACACACATATTCACTGCAACACTGGATGCTCTTAGTGACTCAGAAAAAAATAAAAAAAATAAAAAATTCTGAAGCCTAGGAACTGAACCTTTTGTGTCAAAGGCAGTGATATGAGAATTGAAGGTAGAAATTGAACCTCCAACATAATTGGATGTTGGCTGCACTCTCTTAATAGCACTGTCACAGACAGGAGAACACGGGTAATAGGTGCTGTCTATGCTGAAATGTTATTTGCCACTTATTGTCCAATTTCAGGGCTAAGATGTGGCTTTAACCTCTTTTTACCTTGTTCACTTTCGTTTTCACACTAGAAGCTTGACTTAACGTAGAATGTGATTATTTTCCTAAAACTATCCTTTACCTACCAATTTTATGCAATATTCTGACTCCAACTCTTAAAAGATGTGACATTTTTTGATAGCTACAGTCTTCCTATGGAAGATGTCTGCATGTGTTTGTCCTTCACCCTATGTGTTCTTCCTCTGGCATTCATCCAGCATTTCAGGAAATCAATTGCTGTTTTATACATGATATCAATGTAGGAATAAAACTACACATAATCTTTGAGGGAAAATCATATTAGATCCCAATATAAGTCACTATCATATGAAGTCTCTTCCATAAATATTTGTTGAATTAGTGAGTATATGGACCATGACACAGTGGCTTTTGTCTTTTACAGATTAGCTTTCTACAGAGATTCCCAGATCATAATACTGCTAAGGAAAATGCTGTAGGGTAGGAAGGAAAGGAGCAAGAACAGGGAGTGAGAAACATGACATTATCTACTGTATTAGGGTTCTCTAGAGAAACAAAACTGGTAGAAGAAATACAGAGATGATGATGATAANTAGGTAGATATAGATAGATAGATAGATAGATAGATAGATAGATAGATAGATAGATAGATAGATAGATAGCTGGATGTAGATAAGTAGATTATACATAGATAGATGATAAATAGATAGATAGATGAGTGACAGATATATATTAACAATGTGGACTTACACCAGTTTTGATGTCGATGTCAACTTACTGGAGAGACTAAGAATCGATATCTTTTCAGTCCACAGGGCTGGATGCTCTATGTATAAAGGAATGGTAGAAATTAGGTCATGTGCTGTTTGATAAGGTGAATTTGTGACCCTGGGGATTATCTTCCCCGTGGGGCAGAATGAAGATAGAAGTAGGCAAGAATGTACCCAGTAAACTAGGCCAAAGGCAGTTTCTCTGGTTTCTGTAAGGGAAATGTTGCTGTTGCTGCAAACATTAAATATGGAATAGAGCAAGAGGTATGATGCATGTTTGGAAGTAAAATCAATACAGTAGTAGAATGGATTGCAGGAAAATTACATGTTTCTTCTTTGAACTTATAATGCAGCAGGAGAAGAAGATATAAGCTTAGTAGAAACTATGATTGATAAGATATAAGAGCCCAATAATGCAGAGAAAAAACTGTTTCCAAGCCCAAATATCTTTACATGGAACAGCCTGATATCTGACCAAAGTAGAATGAGGTTCTGTAGAAAGAATAAAAATCACACCAACCAACTTTCTGAGAAACAGTTAACAAAATAAATTTCTTTAAATGAAATTGGCTAACTTACAAAATGTCAAAAGGAAGTTGAATCTTACTAGGTATATTATATTTTTCTGTTTGCTAGGATGAAATAACTGACAGAGTAGAAGAAAAAAAATGGTTCACTTTGGGTCATGGCCTAGGGATACACAGTGCATCATGGCAAGGAAGTCATAGAGAAAAGAATTTGAGGTGACAGGTCACATTATATCCAGTGTCAGGAAACAGAGAGATCAATACTAGAGCTCAGCTGGCTCTTTTCTTCTGATTTCATCTCGGCCCCTTGCTGATGGAAAGTTGCTGTTTTCACTCAGGGTGGGTCTTCCGTGCTCAGTTAAACCTCTATTGAAATACCCTCAAGGACACACCTAGAGGTATGTCTCATAGGCAGTTCTCCAGTAAGATGAGAATCAAGAATCATCATACGAGGTCCTGAAATTAACTAGACCCTAAAGCCAGTAGCTGTTAGAAAAAGACTGAAAAGACAAAGGCCAAGAAAGAGATTTCGCAAGCCCAGCTAATGTCGTAGTCACAATGAGGATAAAAGAGATTGAAGGACTAGGGCATCAAGGAAAAATTCCAACCCTCTTATGATGAACACACAAGCACACATACATGTATATTTTTTAAAAATTTACACACAATTATACATATTGATAAGGTGTAGTGTGTGATCTTTCAACATATGTACATGATGTGCAATGGTCAAGCCAAGATAATTAGCATATCTCCCACATCAAACACTTATCTTTTCTCTTTGTTGGAAATAAAATTTTCTAGTTAAATTGAAGCATATCATAAATCAGTGCTAACTGAAGTCATCCTACTATGCTATCAGAACTAGAATATTTAATCTTTGAAAAGCATTAAGTAAAGTGTGTTGCATCAGGCACGCTGCTAGGAAATGGAGTACAAAGGGAATTTCACTGTCTCTGCCTTTATGAACCTGTAGTTTAATTTTTCGACCCAGAGGAGAGGTACACAAGCTGAGATGGAGCTGGGGAGAGATAGGAAGGAATCAGTGCTAACATGTCACTGAAGTTAGCATGTGTTGAGAGCATGTGTTGTTCATATCGAGTTAGTTACAGGCAAGTGATTTTTCTCTTGTGAAATAAACCAATGTAATACTGTTCTTGTGTCTTAATATTGTGCTGTCAGCTTTTTAGTCTAATTCATCTTGATGACTTCTCCAGAATGAGAAATGTGTTTTCCGCATTTGAGAGTGAAACTTTACCTGGGGGATTAAGTTATGGGGTCCTAATTTTGGACATAAAGAAATTGATGGGTGAGTACAGAAGTGGATAGTTACAAGATATAATTTAGATAGTGGCATACACTGAGAATGTGAATGAAAGGAACCACTGTGGCATTTGTCAGTATTCTGCTCCAGAAAATGAGGCAAGAGTTGCAGTCCCATGGGTGGGGGTGATCAGTTTTCAGCACAATGGCTTAATAATACTAAAGAGACACTAATGTAGCATCTCAGGTCATCAGATATGACTACCTTCTTCTAGATACTTACCATTATCAACTGATAGTAACTATTTCCCTATATTTATTGGAAAAGTAACCATTACATTAAAGACTTCCAAATAAATTTATAGGTTGAAATATGGGATAGTTTGAAACAGCCAAGNTATGTACACTACAGGTTAATGATCCCTGTTATATCTTAGTAATTACTGACACTGGGTTTCTACTGTGTAGTATTTTAAATGTTCAATGATCATAAAACAGAAAATTCATCACAAGCTTGAGAAAGATATTATCACTATAAAATGATTTGCAAAAAATCTTAATGTACTTTACCTTGTACACATTTGATTAATATTTTGACTTCAATATACTGTGCTTTATATGTAATGATGTAATGTATGTAAGCATGTAATGATGATTCTGCTAAATGAACACTTTTCATTTAAGGCAATAATTTAAAGGATTTAACTTTTATCAGGTTTTCCTTAATAATGTCAAATGATGAATAGAAGATCTGGAAGTAGATAAAGATATAAAGAAAGTTTCAACTCCACTAGGAGAAGTCGTATTTGCTACTTAGAATCTTTGCAATGAGTTCTTCACAGAGTGAATAATAGTTTTTGAGACAAATTCATTTGCTTTACTCAAATAGATCAAAAGCACATGTACTCATACACTCTCAAAAATATTTTCCTTTTTAAAAATATGTTCATTTTATTTAATGGGATTATAATATAATTAGATCATTAACCCCTACCCTTTCATCACTCCAAACTCTCCCATATACTCTTTGTTGCTCTCTTTCAAATTAATGGCTTCTTTTCATTAATTTTTGGTTTGTCTATCATATATATATATATATATATGCATTCATTTACATGGACATTCATATTTATATGAATAAATAATATACATAAATATAACCTTCTCAGTCTGTAAAAAGATACAAAGGAATAGGGTTTTGTTATGATATTGTGTGTTCTAGGAGTTTCAGAAGCTACACCCATAAAGTCCACCAGCAGGAATGCCTAAACCTGTGCTGAGCAAGGACAACCCTAATAGATATGATGTGGTGGAAGTGATACAGCTCACCTTAACCCATAGACACAGAACTACAGGCAAATAAGGAATGCGAGCAAGGGAGAAATAGTCTTCCCCAGAGAAGAGCACACCAATTGGTTATCCAACAATAAATAATAAACCCTGAGAACATATACACGCACTGTCAANTTTGTGTTTGTTTTACATGCGTATNTTGGTATGGGAAAAGGTGTATATAAATTTAAGCACAGATTTCTAAAAGGGAGTATAATTATGAGTAAGGATAGAAACTTTGAATCTGTATAGTTCCCAACTGTGTAACCCAGAATGGATTATCCCAAGTACCTAGCCACAAACTTTCCTGTAAGAAGGTATATACCATCCATGGTCCATGCTGCAGCTGAAGGTGGTGATGTATGTGGTCTGTGCTGCCACTGGAAGTCATATTGAGGTCCATGGCCCTGGTCCATGCTGCAGCCAGAGGCCATGTGGCTATCAGTGATCTGTGTTATCAGTGGTCTGTACTCTCACAGGAGGCCATGTTGATATCCTTGGTATATGTTTCTGCCTGAAGCCATGTTGATGCCTGTGGGTTGCATTACCACCGGAGACCATATTGATATCCATAGTCCATGCTGTAGCTGAGGGCCTTTTTGATGTCCATGGTCTGTACCCTTGCAGAAGGCCATGTGGTCCATGTTGCCATAGAAGTCCATGTGGATATCCTTGGACCTTGCTGCTGCCTGAACCCATGTTGATGTCTGTGGCCCTGNTCCATACTTTGGCTGAAAGCCCTTTGGATGTCCATGGTCTGTGGACCTGTTACCACCTGAAGCCATGTTGATATCCATGGTCCATGCTGTGGCCAAGTGCAGTGTTGATGTCTGTGGTCTGTATTACCACTGGAGACCATGCTGAGGTCTGTGGTCTGTGCTGATGCTGGAGGCTATGTGGCTGCCCATGGTCCATGCTGTCACCAGGAACCATGTGGAAGTCCATGATCCATACTGCCACTGACTGTAAAGGGCAAGGAATCAGTGATATTGATGTCTGTAGGTTCACAGTTGAGAATAAGAGACATAACAAGCTTCTGTGACAACATCTCCCCACACCTCCTACCTACTCCCCCCCCCAAAAGAAACAGTCTAGGAAGGAAACAATTCAAGAGAACTCTTAAAAATTATGATAAGGATGCTGAAATGTAGATCTTCAAGTTGATGTCTACCAGGTGTAGGAGTGGGAAAAGACTCAATTTTCTTTAAGGGTCTGGCCACTGGGAGTTTGATCATGCTCCAGTGAGTATATTGACAACACAAAAGTGTTTTTTTTTTCTGTCTCTTTCTTTCTTCTTTTTTTTTTTTCTGGGAAGAGGTCACAAGGGTGAGCAATGGACCCGAGAGTACTGGGACATGAATATGATTGGGATGAATTATGTGAAATTCTCAAATCAATAAAAATATTATGTTGCCAAAAATGTGCTTATGAATGCCTGAAACTCATAAACTCATTTTAATTTCCCTATATGGAAACCAAGTTGCTTTCTTATTTTTTTCTTAAAATAAAAGAACAGCTAAATAACAAAAAAAGGGAAGGTGTACACCAGCGTATAATTACCCACATAAGCACCTCACTTCCAGCTCAGTCTCCTCAGAATAAATGAAGGCCATTTCAACTGTCATACTATGATTTGGATAGCTCTTCACAATAAAGTTCATTCTCTATTAGTTAATTATCTGGCATTTCAAATAAGGCATTTGCCTTATTGCCAGAAGATGTGGACTGTCCATAGTGTATATTGAAATACCATTATGTAGCCTGCAGCAAGGTTTTCAAACACTTAGGTACAATTTTTGGACAATATTCATGACATGATCAATGAAGATATCCATCTCTTTTAACTATGGCTATACATTGTTGCAGGAATTTCTATTGAAAATATATTTGATTTTGTATTAATGGGATGCCTGTGTGTGTTTTACAATCAGAGCCATGGATTTTTCGATTGTTTCTTTATAACTAGCATGGGAATGTAGTCCATTAGTAGTTTTGCTTTTGTGCTAATGCACTTAACATTGTGTCTTTATAATGATAAGAAAGTGAAATAGGCTTTTTTGCTAATATGGGGAAATTTTATTAAGACAAGATAGAAGACTTAAAATGTTACATTATTCCATTAAGGCAAGACCTGATCCAGAGCAAGACTCGAGCTTTCTTCCATTCTATATAGTCTAAGTGCTAAATAAGCTTCAAAAGAAAAGCACACAAGTATTGGAGGTTGGTTCCCAAGGTTTAAGGATAGAAACCATTTACATAATATGAAAGTGCTTGGGGAAAGCAGTAAGTGCTAGTGTAGAAACTACAGAAAGGTACNTAGAGATCCAGCTAAGATCAGTAATAAAGGTGCTTACACCCCCCAAAAATGTGCTTTCAATGTTTTGAAAGAAGACAAAATCTAGGACTTGAATGTCTGGGAAGGAAAAGCCAGCACCTGTATTCAAAGCTGAAAAATCAGACTAACTCCTTTCTTAGGGTTAATACAGCTGGTGGCCTAGATTGAAGCCAGTGTTCACTTACCTTTCAGATCCTAGGGACCATAAGAATTGTGGAAAATAACGTCTGCTTATGTCCCTTCTTGAGACCTCCTGCTCAAAAATTATTCCTTATAATGTAGTACTACTGATGAACAAGTCAGCCAAGCTACGCAGTCAGGTGTGCAGTGTGGTTAATGCATTTACACTTACTAATAAGACTAATTTTACAGCCTATGGGTCCAGGTACAATTCTGAATTTCAAGACTCTCACTCAAAAAGTCCATTTCAAAGGCTTTCTTGGCCATCTCTAGTGATCCCACTGATGAATCTAGGCTGAACAATTTAAACACCCTTTGAATATATTTTAACTTTGTAAATGTAATTATAAATATGCATGATTCATGGAAGGAGGAAAAAATGTCAACATTGACAAGTGCTTGGAAGAAGTTAAGTCTAATGGGTTTGTGGATCTCAAGGTTTCAGTAGAGGAAGTATCTGCAGTTGTGATGAAAAGATTAAGAAAACTATTTAGAAGTATAGCCTAAATATGGTATTGAATTCCTAAAATCTTATCAGCAGTCTCTAGTGGATGAGTTTCTGCTTCTTATCATTGAGTAAAGAAAGTTGGTTCTTGAGATGGAGCCTACTCTTGGTAAAGATGAGACATTCCTGAAATAACAAAAGATTCAGAAAAGTATGTAAGTGAGATAAGTAANTAGCAAAGTTTGAGGGAACTGACTTTAAGCTTTCAAAAAGAATCTGTACTGTGGGTGAAATGTTATCAAAAAGTATCACATGCTACACAGAAAGTGTCCATGAAANGAAGTCAGGGTGTCATGCTTCAATTTTATCTCACTTTAAGAAATGGTCATACCAGCCGGGCTGTGGTGGCGCACGCCTTTAATCCCAGCACTCGGGAGGCAGAGGCAGGCAGATCTCTGTGAATTCGAGGTCAGCCTGGGCTACCGAGTTCCAGGAACGGCGCAAAGCTACACAGAGAAACCCTGTCTCAAAAAACCAAAAGAAAAATATGGTCATGCCATCCAAGCTTGAACAACTGCCACCTTGATCAGTCAGTAGCCATCTACTCATCTTCGTATTATAGTGCAGATTTATCTTTGAAAAAGCATTACATATAGAATCTATTATCACACCTCATTTTTAAATTAGTTACTGTCAAAAATACTAACAATTGCATGACTGCTAGGAAACAACAAAAATCATGTGACTTACTTTGTTCTGATTTTGCTTTATTGACAATGGTCTGAGATAAACCAGCAGTTTTGTTGAGGTATGTTTGTGTTATTGAAACTAAACATTTGCTTTTATTTTTTTAAAGTTGTCTCTACTTCTATAAGTCATTTGTTATATTCTCATTTAGGAATAGAAAAGAAAATTCTAGAAGAGCAATAAATACTGCAATGTCTAGCTATTCCATAGTTTTTGGAGTAGGTGTGGCCTTGTTGGTTAGAGGAAGTGTGTCACTGTAGAGGTGGGCTTTGAGGTCTCATATATGCTCAACCTATGCCAAGTGTAGCACACAGCCTCCTACTGCCTATGGATCAAGAGGTAGAACTCTCAGTTCCTTCTCCAGCATGATGACTTTGTACACATTGCCATGCTTCCTGTCATGACAATAATGGACTAAACCTCTGAAACTGTAAGTCAGCTCAATTAAATGTTTTTCTTTATAAGAGTTGCTGTGGTCATGATGTCTTTTCACAGCAATAGAAACTCTAACTAAGAATAAGTTGGTACAAGGGATTTGGGTATTGCTGTGATAGCCCCAATCATGATTTTGTTTAAAGGAAAATGAACCTTTGGATTGTGGATTAGAAAAGCAGTTGGACACTTTATGTGGAGCTTAATGGTCCATCCTACTAAGTACATGGAAGACAGTGGTGTTGAGGGTGATTTTTACCATAGGGGCCTGTCTCAAGAAATTTCAGAAGAGAAAAAATTCAGTATGTGACCTAGAGATCATTCTTGTGATATTTTGGTAAAGAATTTGCCTGCCTTTTGCCCTTGTCTGAAGAGTCTCTCTGAGACTACATTGAAGAGATTTGCATTAATTCCNTTGGCAGAGGAAATCTCAAACAGCCTAGTATAGATTCTGTCCTATTGTTGTTANTATTAATTCTAATGAAGCGAAGTCCTGTGTTCAAGGAGATAAACAGATTAAGAATTGGAAAAAGAGGGAGCAGTGAGTTCAAGACAAGACCCTACCCAGCTAAGCTGTAGGCCTTTTTTTTTTAAATGTAAAACCATTTAATTCTAAATCAAATCGCTTTCACAACAGTGAAAATCAGTGGCTCGTCAAGGTATGCTGTCTTACATGTTCCCATTTTCTGANTGTCCTTGTTCATGGGGGTGGCAGAAAGGTGGAGGCTGAGGACACACAAAACACAGAAGGGAAAGCTGATGTGGCTACAGGATCAGTGGTGAGCCTAAAGAGGGATAGCCTACAAAGGAGAGGGGACTCCCAAGTTGGCTCTCCTGTCTCAGCTGCTGGTAGGTGTGTAGCCCTNTAATGTTCACAAAGGGTACACAGCCATTATAGCTTTGCTATTGGCATGCTCCTGGGAGGCCTTTGCTGAGCGTACACCTGGGCTCCTTCCATTTCAGGTTCCAAATGATTTACTCCACTACTCAAAACTCTTCTTTCCTTTCTTTTGGAAACTCATTTCTTCTGTGTTCATCAGCTTAAGTTTTCCCTCTACTACTTAAGGCTACACTCCACTGAGGGATCCTACTTGTGAAAATGAATTAAAGAACAGTTTAGGTTCTAGTGTGGTGGTGCACACCTTTAATCCCAGTACTCAGAAGGCAGAGGCTGATAGATCTCTGAGTTTGAGGCCAGCCTGGCCTACAGATTGAGTTTCAGGACAGTCCAGCTTAGGCAGTGAAGGAAACTATGAGAAACAGAAAGCTGGTGAAGATGTAATCAAACAAGGGGGCCATGTTCCAGCCCCAGCAAGCAGCAGATCTTGGCAGCTTTGGCCACGTGGTTCTGGCTTTAGAATCAAGGATAGACAAAAGGTATTATGAAACATTCCTCGGTGACTAAGGAGAGCCACTGAGGCCAGGCATGTGTGGGGGTGTTTCTGAGTTGAGGCCCAGAGAGGTCATTATGTGAAACTGTGAAGGTGAAGCCTGGATTGCCTTAGAGACCCCAAGATGATGGAGATGCCGGAGTTGTGGGATACCTGCCAAGGCAAGTTGCTAATAGGACTGGAAACAGCCCAAAAAACGAAGTGTGCTGTATTCAACAAAGCCGAAAGGAGTTGAAGATTTGAAGAGCATTTTGATATCAGATCTGGAGATGCAGAGTTTGGAGTTTACCCATCTGATTTTAGGTCTTGCTTTGGTCCAGTATTTCTTCACTATGCTCCCTTTCCTACCTTTGGAATGGTAATGTATATCCTGTGTCAGTATATGTTGGAAGTATGTGATCTGTTTACTGATTTTAATCTTATAGGGGTTATAGTTAACTAGCATGAATCTCAGAATAGTCTTTGAATTTCTAACTTTTAAACATTGTTAAGATTCTGATAGCATATGAGGACTTTTGAAGTTGGACTAAAGGATTTAGCATCACGTTATTGCTATAAGCCTATGGGGGACAAGGAGTAGAGTGTGATAGTTTGTATAGGTGTGGCCTCACAGACCCATGTGTTTGAGCGATTGGCCCACAGGGAGTGGCACTTTTAGGAGGTATGGTTTTATTGAGGTAGTTGTGGCCTTTTTGGAGGAAGTATGTCACTGAGGAGGCATACTTTGAGGTCTCCTATGCTCAAGATAATCCCAGTGTAGCACACAGCCTCCTGCTGCTTGTGGATCAAGATGTAGAATTCTCAGCTCCTTCTCCAGCACAAAACTTCACACACATTACTATGCTTCCAGTCATGATGATAATGGACTAAACCTCTGAAATTGTAAGCCAGACTCAATTAAATGTTTTCCTTTATAAGAGCTGCTGTGGTCATAGTGTCTCTTCAGAGCAACAGAAACCCTAAGAAAGTGGTTTAATGACATTTTTAAATTAAAGTGACCCGTGATTTTACTGGATATAAGAGATTTTTTTTTAAACTGGATGTACTACTCTTGATCAGAAATTTGAAATACCATAAAGAAAAAGAGAAAAAATTGTGATACTTGTTGCTATAACATTCTGCTTTATCAAAATTTAAATGACAAATACCATTTTAAGATTTAAATATATTATCTTATTTATTTAAATAATATATTCATAATTATATTAGAAATATATATATTTCTAACTTTTTTAAAAAAATAAATGTTATATTACCTTCTCCAAGATTATCATTTTCTTTAGCTAATCAAGCAGATCAAAATGAAATTAGGTGAATAAACAATAGAATTATATAACTATACTACTATAAATAAAAACAACCAAATTGCTATCCATCTTAAAATATTCTTACAAACTTGAGTGGAAATATTATTTTAGGACATCCTACTGAATTATTGTTCTTAAACTTTTCAAGACAACTAGTTTAACATATGGTTAGAATAGATTATAAGTAGCATCTATAAAGAAATAAAACTATATAGCTAAGAAGAGAATTACTTAGAAGACATTATTTGAAAACTCTTTTTCCCCTTTTTTCTTTTTGTTTTACTAAAAAGATTTTCCACTCATTTTACACACCAATCTCAGATCCCCCTCTCCTCCCTCCTCCCACCCCGCCAGCCCTCCCCCTCATTCCCACCTCCTCCAAGACAAGACACTCCTCCCATGGAGAGTCCTCAGAGCCTGACACATTCAGTTGAAGCAGGTCCAAGACCCTTCTCCCTGCGCCAAGGCTGTGCCAGGTGTCCAACCGTAGGCACTGGACTCCAAAAAGCCAGCCCCTGCACCAGGGATGAATCCTGATCCCACTGCCTGGGGGCCCCCTAACAGTTCAAGCTAAACAACTGTCTCAAGCTTCCAGAGGGCCCAGTCCAGCACCATGGGGGCTCCACAGTTATTAGTCCACAGTTCATGCATTTCCACCAGCCTGGCTGGCTGTCTTTGTACATTTTCCCCTCATAATCTCTATGTCCCTTGTTCACAGAATCTCTCGTCTCTTTCATCAGTTGGACTCCTGGAGCTCTGCCTGGTGCCAGGCTGTGGATGTCTACATCTGCTTCCATCAGTCTCTGGATGAGGGCTCATGGGGGCTGGACAAGGGATGGAGGATGAGAGCTTAGGGGAGCAGGAAGTTCGAGCTGTAACAGGGACAAAGTGGGAGAGCAAGGAAGGAGATAACATGATAAATGAAGACATCATGGCATTATGGAGAAACAATGCTAGGGAAGTTCCCGGGAATCCACAAGGAAGACTCAGCCTTAGGCTACTGAAAATAATTGAGAGGGAGCCTGTACTGGCATACTCCAGTGAGTATTCACATAGACTAATACCCTATCTGTCATCATAGAGCTCTCAGCCAGAGACTGATGGAGGCAGATGCTGAGATCTACGGCCGGGCACTAGGCCGAGCTCCAGGAGCCCAATCGATGGGAAAGAGGAGGCCTTCTATGAGCAAGGGACAACGAAAATTCTTTATAGGAGCAAAAAGTCACTAAGACATGCTTTTATCAGTTAAAACCAGAATGGGAGACTAATTCAGATAGAATGCCTTCACTCTCAATACAGATTCCCTTAGTAAGGTGGATTTCATTACCTTTAGTGGACTTCCTAGTATGTCACAGTGTTACAGCTTCAATGAATTGAGTACTGTGGGGAATAAAGATTAATCAGAGCATGCTGTACCTGTTTTATCTTCCTGAAGTAAGTAGCATGGGCTGAGTGAAAATATGCAATAATTTTAGAAATTAATGATTATCTTACTTTCTGCATCTTTAAATATCAGTGAAGCATTAGTTTTGGCATAAATATATCAGTAAAAATGGAACTAATTTTAAATATTTTGTCTAGAGAAATTGTTACATTTGCTTCTTTGCCAACTTGTAGCATGTCATGATATTTTATTAGAACCTTGATAGATATTTACTATAATAGGTAATTTAATAGTTTCATCTCCTCCAAATCCTATCTAAAAATATTATAATTAGACAAATGGGGATATATATATATATACTAAGCAAGAGTCACACCCCCATTTCCAACACAATCTATGGAAGAAAATCACCTTTGACAGAAATCAGTGAGACAGATGTACATGGAATATAATTTAGTTTCTCTATTCTGTCCTGTTGAGTTATGTAGCTGGGTTTACTGTAGGAGTATACTGTTCTTCCATTTTCTCTACTCTGTCCCGTTGAGTTATGTGTCTGACTTTATTGTAAGACCACACTGTTCTCCTACCGTGGATTTGTAGTATATTCTGTAGTAAGATTCTGAGGTTTGAGGTTTTCCAGCTTTGCTCTTTTTGCTCACGACAGTTTTACTGTTTAGCTTCTTTTGCTTTTTTATAATAACTTCAGAATCATTGTTTTCTATTTATGTGAAGGTTATGAAGAATTTCANGGGTATTTTGATGAGTATTGTACTGAATCAAGATTGTCTTAAATAGTATATATAGTTTATCAACATTAATTTTTATAGTCTATGAATTCATAAAAGATATCTTTCCACTCTTCTGTGTATTTTTCAACTTCTTTCATGAATCATTATATTTTTTGTAGAAATCCTTCATTTTCCTGTTTAAATTTATGCGTATGTGGATATTTGGAAGTAGATATTATAAATAGGATTAGTTTGTTTTTCAAAGAGTTTATTGGCATATAAGTATAGTACTCATGTTTATTTCTTACTTTTAAATTCCTGCAACTTCACAGAGTCTGTTTATGGTTCCTAACAGATTTTTGGTAGAATTTTTAGATGGTATTTTCACAGAAGAAGACATCACTTGTAAAAAGATATTATTCCCATTACACCTAATTTCTTGAGTGTCTTTATCATGGAAGAATGATGGATTTTGTAGATTATTTTCATCTACTAATACGATAATATGGCTTTTGTCATCCATTGTGTTGATGTGATAAATTAATGTTATTGATTTATATATGGTGAATCATCTTCATATATCCATTGTTCTGCATTGTGTAGTAATTTTTGAATGTGGTCCTTTTATTCAGTTGCATAAATTTTAAATAAAAATGTTGTGTCTTAGTTCAACAGGAATTTCAATTTTGTGTGTGTCCATGTCTGTTTCCTCATCTATTTTTAGAATTAGTGTAAAGTTGAACTCATAGTATGAATTTGAAAGAATTGTATCTTTTTCATTTTTTAAAAAATTGTTTAAGAAATAGNATTAAGATTTCTGTAAAAGTTGAGAAAAATTCAACTGTGAAGTCAATTGTTTCTTGGATTTTATTTGGTGGAGAATTTATTACTGATTCACTTTTCAATCTTTCTTTTTAAACTTTCGTAGACTGTTTGTGGATTTCACACCATGTATCCTGATCCTGCTTATCTCCCTGGCCCCTGGAATCTGCCCTCTGCCTTTGTAACCTCCTACCCTGATCAAAACCAAATTTAAAAGAGAAACCAAAAGGTGAATAAAACAGAGAAACAAAACAAAGCAAAAGGAGAAGAATCTTGTCATGGAAGCTGTAGTGTGGCCCTTTTCAGTCACACAGTTTACCTTTAGTCCATTAATCTTCACTTGCAAGTGTTCATTGCCAGGAGTCATTGGTTTGGCTGGAGGCCTCTGGTTTCTGCTACACCACCCATAAAGGGCTCTCACTGAGGCTCCTTGTGGTTATCCTGTTGTCCTGTGTCATTGGAGATCCTGCTGTTTTGGATCTGTAGGTTAGTTCCCTTCACATGCTCCAACAGTTCATAGATTTGGTGGATGTTGGGGTGGGCCAACTCATAGCCCTGGTTGTTGGCCTGATGGTAGCTGGGTTGGTCAGCCTGCCAGATTTCCCTCATTGTCACTATCTCTCCAGCACTGTGTCTGCTAGCTCACTCAATACAGCCTGAAGCAAGGAGCAGGGCCAGTTCTCCTGCTCTCAGATCCTCAGATCTGGGTCACCAACATTCACATNACCAGAAGCCAGCTCTATTTGTCACCAGGGCTATACTGATCTGGGTGGCCTGTGCTGCCATCAGGGCCACAGGATTGTCTGGGCCTGAGTCCTGCTGCAGCTGGAGTCTGTGGTGATGTCCATGGCCTGTGTTAGCAAAAGGGCTCATTAGACCCATGCTGTGCTGAGCCAGACCAAACCTTCACTGGCCCTGAGATAGCTTGCAGGAGAGCTAGTCCTGCCTCTCAGGGGAGAGCCAGCCCTGCCCTACACTCTGGAGGGAAGGCCCCATCCCTCATCACAGGCCTGCACCTCACCTGGGCAGCACACTAGAGCTGACCTTGGGGTTGGGGATTCAGAGGAGCCTACCCTGAAGGTGTGAAAGCAGAAGAGCTGACCCCATCCCCCTTGTCTACCATATGGTAGCATGGGTGAGAGATAGATGCCCTTCCCCCATCACGCATTACCTCCTGCAGCTAGCCCTGGGGTCACAAGAGAGTGAAAGAAGTATTCCTGGCTGTCACCAGCTGCAGAACAGGAGAAAGCAGCTTCTGCTTCCCGTTTGGGAAGCACACTAGAGGTGACCCTATTGTTGGAGGTGCAGGTGATCCAGCCCTGAGGGTGTGAGAGCAGGAGAATTGACCCCGCCTGCCCCTCCCTAGTAAGGGCCCTACAGCAGTCTGGTCAGAAAGCCCTGTATCTTGCCTGGCCCTGATAGATTCAATCTTGTAACATGTTATTAGACTGAGCAGATTTCCTTTTCTTCCTGGTTCAATTTGATGTGTGTGTGTGTGTGTGTGTGTGTGTGTGTGTGTGTGTGTGTGTGTCCAGGAGAGAGTATCCCATTCTAGGTGTTTCAATTTTTTTCCCCAAGGCTGTTTTTGCTCACTGTTGCAAATAACAATAGATCAGCACATTAACTATATGAAAATTGTATGAAAAGACAAGAAAAATAAGTTAGCAAAAGTTAAACAAATCGAAAGATTTGTTACATGATCTCAAACATAGGTCTACCCAGGAAGATGAGTCCTCTGTCCCATCACTATTTTAAAAACATTGAGTGTGTTTATTCTTACTTTGCTAACTATGCAGCACATTGTCCTTCTTAATGGATTTCATTGATATAGATCATTTTGTCAATAACAGATAAGAAACAAATGATCGTCCTTTCAACTCTCTATATTCTACTATTTTGCTCTGAAACATCTATTAGGTTTGAAACTCTTTCTTCCATTTTAAGAAAACTGTTATGCCCAGATTAGGACCCCCAAAGAGACCACCGGAGACCAGGGATGTCCAGAATGCAACAGCAAGGTTTATTCTCAATGCGCATTTACAAGCTGGGAAGGAATTCCCATCCGCAACACCCTGCTGCAACGAGGCGGGGAGGAGAATTTGTGAGCCTAGCTTTTAAAGGCAAAAACCCCAAAATTTCTCAAAGGGGAGAGGGGTTAGTACAGGTTCATTTTTGACTAGTTTATCTTTGCTTACTTTTAGGAATTTCTACAGTTTCTGAGTTATCTGATCCTTTAGCTAGACCTGTTGTTTGTCACAAGACCTCTTCTGTAGACTACCTCTGGCATTGGGACATTCTGTGGTTAATCAGTTGCTTTCAGATGGCCCTCCTGGCATCCTGACTTTGTGACTTTGTACTGTTTCAATTCCTGGAGCCTCTGTCAGCATTTCTAGGAAGCTTGGAACTTAAAACTCAGGCCTATTCTTTTTAGTTCAAGCAGAGGCTGTTAGTTTGGTCTTATTTTTGAGTGAAGGTCCTATTTTTGAGTGAGGGTCCTTCAAAAACATCTATTTTCTCCGTATGTAGTGTAGATAAGCAAATGCTTTATAATGTTTTAAAAAGTGTTATTTTTTTTAACTTATTAGAATTATTTCAGTAGGCTATAAACTTTAATATAATTTTCTTCTTGAAAGTTTTGCAGTGTACATTATTTCAGTTAATATATATATATAACACTTATGTATGAGCAACCGAAATATTACTTCAACCTCATGTGAAAAGAAATTAGCAATCATCCTCTTTATATTACTAATCAATACCAGCTAATACAAGTAATTAACATACTGGCAAAAAGAAACAGGTACAGAGTAGTCATTAGCAAGTCACTCAACAGAATTTTAATTTTTCATATAAAATATGCCCAAATGCAAAATAGGTAATTTAAATGAAAAAAAATAGTATCCTGTGAGTCTCTATATTTATCCATAGATGTAAAATATCTTGGCTTACTTTACCTTGTACATATTTTTTTAATTCCTTTCCTGTGTTCCTATTTTCTTAATATTATCTTTAAAATTTTCTATTTTAATTCAATGTTACCCTTTCAAAAGGAAATTCTTTTAATTATATTAACGCTAAAAACATTGTGTTAGAAAGATTTTCATATTACCCAAAAAAGTAAAACAGAGACAAACTCATAACTTAAATTCCATTCATTAACAAAGTACAGGTACAGGTGGAGACAGTGGTGTTAGGATAATCCCAATTCCCCAATTACAAAAATGTACCATTGAATTCCTTTCTACTAAGCTTATGTGTAAGGCTCAATTCAGTGATTTAGAAAAAAAAAAAAGGAAATCACGAAAGCTCATTTGGGTCTCATTCATACACAATTCTGCACATACACACAATCAGTATATTACTCTAAATATTTTCTTATTGGAAACTTAAAATTTGAGATTTCCTCAAAGTTGGTAAGCATTATAAAATATATCAGGTTTCATTATGAATTTTTGTAATAATGTCGATTTATCAGTCACTTCTTCCTTTGTGAATGTAGTCTCTTGCTTCTGAATTTCTATTACATGGGGATAAACTCTATAGTCTTATTAGCTCACCAGAGAATTAAGAAAACAAAGAACCATAACAAGAATGAATGGCATTGATTGTTATCATACAATGTAGATAATATTTCCTACCACTGAAATTGGCTATTATGCATTATATTCTGAAAACAATGTATTTGGAGTTTCTTGCTCAGTAACACATGCTCACGCTCAGGGAATATTTCAAGCTTAGGAAACCAAGATACTTTAAAAATAAATGAAGGTAACATTAATACCAATCACCTGTGAGACCTTTAACCTTTGAAGATATATTTGTTTTAAGTTACTAAAAGCAGCACTTTAGAGTTCACATTCAAACCTAAAAGAAAATTTTCTTATGCTTGTTCTGTGTAAAATCCCAAATGATATGAGGGTTTATGTTGAAATAGCTCCAAATATTCTTCAGATGTGAATATATGATGTATCTGATGGCCAGAGTCAGAAGATGACCATCATTTTGGCCACATTATTGTACATTCAGGCAGGGCAATTACAGTGTCTCTGAGACCAGCTGGATAAAAAGCAAGTGATAGAATAAGGCTTGGATGACTAGGCAGAGTGGGATGTGCTTGCCTGTGGTTTGTTGTAGCTGCTATCCCATCATATAGGATGCTGCTCTAGGTTTAAGCAGATGACTGGAGATCATGACTCTCACTGCATTTGGACATGAAGTTGTGACATATCTTCCTTCCTGCTACTGGTGTCCAGACTAGTGAAAGTTTACCAGTGCTATTCATGAAAAGTTGCTCTTAAGGACACTGCAGATTAGGTAACTCCATTCATTGTGGATGCTTCCAAATTTCTGGGAGGCAGAGGTAGTCGGATCTCTGTGAGTTCAAGGTCAACCTGGTCTACATAGTGAGTTCCAGGATAGCCAGGGCTATTACACAGATTAAATCCTGTCTTGAAAAACCAACCAAACAAACAAAATAGTAACAACAACAACAAAACCCAAAAACAAACAAACAAAACCACCCAAATTTCTCCTTTCTACCTAGACTTTCATATAAGAAGGATTAAGTAGGTGCAATTAGTGAGACTGACTTTACAGTGCCTCTAAATATCTTCATTTAGATATCTAGATGATCTGTTTATTTTCTCTTAATTGAATGAGTTTTCTAAAATCCCTCCTAGTTAATTATTTAATCTTCATCTTACATATTCTTATTTTAGATTATATTTTTAATACTTCTTCAATAAAATACTGCACTGGGTAGTTTATAATAGCTATAAGGATCCTCTGTAAGGATCCTCTTCAGGTTATTGCTCAGGACATGCATCTGCAGCAGCCACTTCTGTAAAGAAAAAGATGAGCCCCCCCACTAAGAGACTGTCTGCAAATCCTTAACATCCGGTGTCAGGATTCCAAGAAAAGAGCAGCATCTATTCTCCTTCCCTTAACACAGTTCAAAGAACTCGTGTTTTCAGACTCCCTGGGACATGGATGTACAGTGCACCTGCTAGATGTCTTGCAGCCACACCCTAGACTTTACTCCAAGCTTGTCAACACTTAGGAATCAGGATCAGCCTGGGCTGCATGCTCCTGTGGTAAAACCACTCTCTTTTTCTCTGTGAGCTATAAGAGACCTGTAAACTCTCATCAGAGCCTCTGATAGGCTGTCTGTCTATGGAACTGAAGTCTGAACTCTCCTTAGATTCCCTCTCCTGCCCATCTGCATGTCCATGCTCCTAATGACTCTACTAATAAACTTCTCACTCAAAAGGAAAGTCCTCTGGAGTGTCAACTTTGAGCCCCTAAACTGAGACATCTCATTGCTGATAAAAACCTGAAGTATGCAAATTTCTTTAAATAATATTTTTAATTTTATTGCAATAAAAAATATAGACTTTGAAAAATACATACACTGTGGCTCTTCAATTCAAGGCAATGAATTGATTCTGTATAAAGTGTCTTTTTCCTTGAACTCTCCTTAGATTAATCTTTCCAAATCACCTTATTCAGCATTCACTCTGTAAGTTTAGAATAAGCTTGTCAAAATCAAATCCCTTTTGAAAACCAAAATCAATGTTGCTTTTGTTGGTGAGCATTTTTAAATTGAGATGTATTCTATGCTTGAGAATCTCTAGTTTCTTCCTGTTTCATTGATACACTGCAAGATTTACAATAGATGGTCCGAAGAAATGATTGGAGTTTAGTTGTGTAGAACTCTAAGAGTGAATCACATTTGTTTTCTTGGATACTTAAAGGTTCTGAAATAGTCTGAGAGTACTCCCTGCTGCCTTCCTTCCACCTCTAACCAAATGGAGCTTTTGTAGTTGTTGAGAAATTTTGGAGTTGATGAATTAACTAGAATTATTTCCCAGCTTTTTTGTTTTTCTTTTCTTTGTGTGTGTGTGTGTGTGTGTCAGTGTGTGTGTGT
>LZPO01056179.1:3873-16292 GCA_001675575.1 Neotoma lepida
TTGTATGTAGTTTATGAGGCACATTGCATTGGTTTGTACACTAAGATAGAATACAAATCAAAAAGGTCAAATAATCAATACATGTATTTTGACTGCAAACATAATTCATGGCCTTAATCAAAATCTCAGCCAGCAGAGATGAGGAGTTCATTTTTCTTCCTCATCTCTTTAATTCTCCTTGTCCTTATGTTCTGCCTCCACATCACAACTGACAATCACACTTTGATCTCTTCAATAAGGAAAGAAACTCTAGCATAAGTGTAGGGTAAAAGATCCGAGCCCACTTCCTGATGAAAAAACTTACCCAAGCCCATCCATCCCTGAGCACAAAAACCCACCAATCCTTGGGCTTGCTCCAAGCTCAGGATTTGAAATCTCACTAATCCCCACCCTGGAAATCACCCTGGAAACTCTTCCCCATAAAACTCTACAAAAGCCTGTCTTCTGCTCCATTCCCTGCTGCTTCTAATCCAAGCAGTGGCAGCCGCCCTCTTGTGTCATTAAATCTCTTGTGGGAGGTTTGTTGTGCTGTGTGACTTTGTGGTATTCCTTGGCTCCTGACTGCCCGGATGCCTTTCCCATCTGACTGTAGCACTTGGGTGACAGAACCTCCCCCACTCAGAGCTGCAATGGAGGAAGCCTTTCCCCATCAAAGCTGCAGCATCTCCATTGAGAAACTGTTCCCTTCAGAACTCTAACACTTTCCAAGGAGACTCCTTTCCCCTCAGAGCTGTAATACTTACTATACGTACCATGCTTCTCTTCCCTGGACATAATGCCAGTTTGTCTGGGCTGTTACCCCTTCTCTTTCCTCCTTATGAAGTTAATTTGCCACTTACCATTAAATTTCCACGCCTCAATTTTCTAAATCCTTCGTTTTTACCTCTGTATAACAATGTATCCAGCAGAAATAGAATCAGCAATTAATTCTTAGACTGTCCTGAAGCATACCAAGTCTGCATAATGCGAGAATAAAACAGATGTTTTCTTGTGCTAAAGTATTTTCTAGGTGCCGAATGTGTGTGTGTGTGTGTGTGTGTGTGTGTGTGTGTGTGTGTGTGTGTGTGTGTGTGTGTTAGGAAAATTGATTTGATTTAGCACTTACCTTCTTAAAAAGCTGTTCCCTCTAAAAAGCTTGACAACACTTAAGAGTTCCTGTTTCCCAAGCTGTTTGTTAATTTGAATAAGCCCTTCCCAATCAAGGAGAGACAATCCAATAAGAGAAAAGCTGCTCCTACATTGACCAGAGGCTAGAAATTTCTATAAGAGATTAGAAGAAAAATGCAAAGTCATGCCTGAGTTGTTAAACAGGATGGTTAATATGTTTCTTATTCAATGTTGCCACTGGAAAGTTTGAAGATCGGAATTCAGACAGATTTAACTCTCTGTGTGTCAGTGAGGATGAACTTTCACAAGAAACTCCCTGTGAGGTTTTCATGAGTGGCAGGCAAGGGTTACAGCCAGTGGGAAATCACTGTATAGCTAAGCTGAGAGAGGCTGTAAAGAGCAAGCTATTGACACTAGGGAGTGTTTCTGTTCAGTGGGCCACCAGGGAAGGTACAGAACAAACAGCTCAGTTTCAGATAATAATGATTATTAATATAAGTATGTCCTATATATTGTGGGAATGTGCTTATGCTAAAAAGAGATATTTTCTTTGAAATTCACAGTGACGTGGTGTCCTGGATTTCACCTTCTCACCAATAGGCCTTTGGATGTGGTTTGTGTTCGACTCTTCTATGTCAGCTACTAATGTACTTTCTCAATAATGGTGCCTCAGGTTATTTTCACACTATGTGTTTAATGTGCTTCTCTCATGGGCTTTTGTGTGTGTCAGGTCCCTATAAACGGGCACTAAATATGACCACAGTACCAACTCAGTAAGTTAATTTAGATGTTTACAATAATTTCTAACAGAAAGTGAAGTAGTATACCCAACCACAAATATGTTTACAATAATTTCTAACAGAAAGTGAAGTAGTATACCCAACCACAAATTATCCATCATTCTCTTTCAGCAATTGCCACTATACTGTAGAATAAGTTAAGTTTATAATGTGTCTCCCTCAAAAGAGCCATGTCTAAATCTTATAAATGTGAATTGAATTTGGAAAAAGTTCTTTACAGATGTAAATAATCTGTGGAACTCGGGATGAAGTCATCTTTAATAATCCACATAAAACCTTCAGTCTAGTGGCAGCTGCCTCCATAGTAGCAGAAACAGATGTGAACAACTGAGCTGGTGGAGAAAACAGCTAATGGCCTTTTCCACGGACACCTTTCTTCAATTCATTTCACGTGGTTTTGTCTGCAGGTATTCTGTGCACCACCTGCATCCTTGGTACCTACATTGGCAAGATGTCATCAGATCCCGCTGGACTGGAGTTTGGATGGTTGTGAACTGTAATGTGGGTGTTGGGAATCAAACTCGGGTCCTCTGGAAGAGCAGCCAGTGCCCTTACACTGAAGCATCTCTCAGCACCCACAAAGACACGTTTAAGACATTCATTTCCAGTAATTCTTGCTTCTGTGTTATACATTAGGCTCATAAATTTATGGTTTTACACAGTGTAAGGAATGACAATGTTTCAGGTTCTATTTCACAGCGATCTCTAAGTAGATAAAATTAAAACATAGAAAATGTAGACGGAAATGAAGCTAGGAATGACTAAAGTCTAACCACAGCCATGACCAATTCTCACATAGAAAGAAAAAGCTGGGGGGGTTGTGAGGGTGAAGGCACGTGTATGGAGGAGTTCTGTACAGAGAACAACAGTGAAGATCATAGTAACAGCCTGGGCTGAGAGACAGAGAGGGGATGGATACAGAGAGCAAGACAAAGGCAGACCTGGAGGAAGGTGTGAGATCAGGAAAGCTGTCTGTGCTCTCATCCATGCTCCTTCATTGTAACAACTAAAGGGAGTTGTTCCGCATAAACATTTATATCCCATACATATTAGCCTCTTTTTCCCTTTATCTAATACTATGTTTTTGTTGTTGGTTTTTTGTTTTTGTTTTTGTTTTTGTTTTTTTGCTGAGACATATTTTAAGCCTTTGTACCTTAACATTTTCTTTCTGGGAGTTGTGTTTTTTTTTTAAAGGTAAAGTTCACCAAATATTACACATTTTTAAGTGATAACGACTAGGTGGTATTTAGCACATTCACGGTGTGGATAAGCCATCACTCTTATCTAGATCTAGAACAGTTTCCTTGCCATTTACCAGGTCAGTTGTTACTTTCTCTTCTCAACAGTCTCAGGGGTTTTTTACTCTGACAATTCATGTAAACAGAATACAATCCATGACTGCTCTGACTTCTTTCACTTAGCAAAATCTTTTCAAGATTCACCCACTGTTGCAACATGTATCAATGTGTCATTTTTTCCTATGGTTAAATAATATGTACCACATACATGTTATTTTTAATTGCATCAATGTGCCTCTCTAAAACATTGTGGGGATTTATAAACAACCATGGTTGATTCTAACACCTCAGTAGGTAGAATGTTTCTTTCTTTTCCTTCTAACAGGCCATGGAATGGAACTCAGTGAATTATACATGCTAACCAAGTGCTCTACCACTGAACTGAGTCCACAGCTCAAAAAAAGTAATAATTGGGTAATGCCATTAAATATTTCTTCATTAACTATAGTTACAAGTCTAGAATAATATGCATACATTGTTTTATGCTTTTTTTAAATCACATTTAAATAAGAATCTCAAGTTCTGATAAGTCTCCTCATGTTGTTTTAATGTATATATTCTTTGATGTNTANAGATGCAATCTTCTGCTTAAGTATATTTATGTATATCTTCAAAATTGAAATCTTTTATTTAAGGCATAACTCTAGAACTATCTTGCAGCGAAGTTCCCTTCCCTTGATGTAAGTGTTAGGTAGGGTCACATGTAGGACTAAGTTAAGCTGTCCCAATCAGAGTCTATCTCTAACATAGGTACAGTCAAGAGTGACCAGACGCACTTTATTCTGCCCTGTCATAGCAACAGTCTCTCGATTTGCTTACACAGGCATAAATGTGTGTATCAGTGAACCAAACCATGAGAGCATAAATGTGTGTCATGGGGGATGGTTAAGAGGCATCAACTCTCCTAAAGTATTGTGTGTCTTCTTTATGGAAGGTTCAGAGCAATTTCTGAAATGTCTTTCTGGTACGAATCTATTAAGAGCCACTCTGAGATTTTATCCAGCAGGCTCATGTACCGGTAAGATGAAATGTGACTATCCTCGGCTGGTTCTCAGGTAAGAGATTACGGGAATAATGAATGTATGGGTGTTAGTGTGACAAGAAGGAACTGAAGAAGCAATGTTTACTTTAAAACTCTTAGTGATCCCACCCCAAAGCTAGCCAATGACCTCTTGTGTTTCTCATGGTCTATGTGAAAGTCCAGTGAACTGTATGCATGCATCACTAAAGATCAGGACAGTTGCTGAGAAATATGCCTTTTCTTCATCTTATGAACATCACAGAGGATGCTTCTGAAACCTAGATAGAGGAGGCCAGAGATTGTGCAGGGCCTCTTGATATGCTTGATGGAGATGTAGTTAACTGAAGATGTGTGAGGCACTGGCTGGCAAACCCACCACAATGAACCCATTTTTATACATGCAGAATTATACTTTAAATAATAATGAACAGTATATTATAGCAAATACACAAACCAAACCCAGTCGCTTACTGTCTTTATCAAATCTTAGGTGTTGAGTCTGCAAAGACAGCACAGAAGTTAAAAGCACATTCTTCTCCTACAGAGGACCTGAGTTTGGTTCCCAGCACCCATGTGGGGCAGCAACTTGTAACCACCTACCACTCCAGTTCAGGAGCATCAAAGAGCTTGGATCTTATCTATAAGAGATCCAAAAAACAAATGTTTTAAAATAAAAGAGTTAGGAATTGGACATAATTGTATACTGTATATTTTTATAGAAAGCTTGCTGGGTCTATTTATACTAAAATTACCACAAATTTGGCCCAATATGCTGTAATTTGATTTACAATGGCTACTTTGTATTAGCTGATAGAAAGTGTTCATCTCCACCCTAATCATTCAGAACCACTGCCTATTATGAGGCTCATCACTGGCTGAAATGTTCTCATGAGCAGGACCACACTTGTTGCTACCTTCGTCTCATAGTTGCTGAAACCATCTAAAGAGAGGGAAAAGCCAAGTCCATCCTGACGCATGCTCAGTTATGGACGTGAAAATTCACACACAGGGTGCAGGAGTAAAACGAGGGCAGATTCGGGACACACAGAGGCCAATACCTTGGGAACCTTTGAGGGGATCCTGCAGTGAGAGGCTATCACCAATGGCAAGGGTAAGGAGGAAGCAGTCACTCTTCTCTCCTCGGTTGTGAAGCCACAGCTGGGTCAAAGTAGACCTCAGACTGGGCTAAAGGTAGTTCAAAGTTGCAAATTTTTTGCCTAGTTTCTAACTTCCTGCTCCTACAGGAAATCTGTGTTCTGTCCCTGGAGGGTGTATTTTGTTTTGGGATTTAGGAAAGGGGATGTTCCTGCATTCACTTATACCTAATAGCAGTGTAGATGAATGGGATATAGATAACATTGGATAAGCATCAGTCATACACTGGTCAAATCCGTGAATTTGCTTTTTTACCCAAGAAGAATCAGTGAAGGTAATGACTGCCCTAATAGTGGGCTGCACTAGCAATTCAAACTAGTATTCACACCAAAAGTCTAGGCTGCACCCTGGTCTACACAGTGAGTTTCAGGCCAGCCAGGGATGCACATTAAGACCCTGTATTTAAAACAAAAGTCTAGTGTTGTGGAATATTTGTTTAACTATGCAAAGATGTGTTGCATTTGTTTAATTATGTAGAGATGTGTTGCATTTATTTATGTTTCAGAATATTGAAATAGAAAAGAATAAATAAATCTCAAGTGCAATACTATGAAAGGATAGGAGTCCAAAGCCAACGTCACAACTAGGACAAGGGTGAACATATAGTTTGCTGAATCAATAGAAAATGAGACCAAGAGAGATTGAAAGCAGGGGTCTCACCTATGTTCTTCAGTCACAGTGACTGTGCAGGAGTGACTCTCCTCTCCATAGGTGAGGTGTCATGTGCATTCAGTTGACTTGTTTGGCTTAAAGACTTCTCCAGACTTAAAGACTTCTTTAACTTAGGAAGTTAAAGTCTAACTTGATGAATAATGAGATTGCAACATACCCTTGAACACAGTCTCCAGCCACCCAACTTCAAGCAAAATACACCTACCTTGTAATGGGAGGTCCTCTCAAGTCCTCTACTTTCTGTGCATGGCTTCTTTTCTCTGTCCACAACACACACCACCTATGCTGGGGGCCAGAGCATCCTGATCTTTTTGCTTCAGACTGATGTCTGTTAAACACTACAACCAAAGGCAGGAAGATCTACAAAACTAGTTTTAGAATGTTTTTATTCTGTGTATATGAGTGTCCTGTATGCATGTCTGTGTGCCTTTTGTGTACCTGGTGACCAGGGAGGCCAGAAAGAGGGTACTGGATCCTGCAGAACTGGAGATACTTAATCTTTGTGGCCACATGGGGGTGCCGGGTCCTCTGGAAGGGCAGCCACTGATCTTAACTGCTTAGCAATCTCTCAAGCCCCTACAAAACTAATTTGGCTGCATTTTTTAAAGTGTACTTTAGTTTTTTGTGTATTATACTTGTGACTATGTTCATGTGGATGTGTTGTGTGGATTTCGTAAGGATAGGAACATGCTGATTAAGTTCAGTCAACATCTGATAAATGTTGTTCTATCTTAGCAGTGTGGAAAACGGGACAGAGCAAAGAACAAGACAATGAAATTCAGTGGCTCCAATGACACTTGTGGCTTGAATAGAAACAAGGACTTATTGGAAGCAGCATTCTCAAGGTCTGGACTCAGCTACAGATGGTTACACAATTCCTCAAACTGTTACATAATGCCCCAAAGTACAAACCGTGTGCCTAGAAAACATCCAGAAATTTTCTTACAAAAGTACATTGTGTGGAGCCCTNATTTTTTATGATTGTCCAATTTCTTTTTGATCCATTTAGTTTACTCTTTGAAAATTTTATACATGTGTATAATGCATTATGTTTGCTCTCATTCCTTCCATTCCCATCCTCTCTCCATCCCCTCCCCCCAAAAGCCCATCTCCTCCTCCTACAAGTCCATCTCCACACTCATGCCTTTTTGTTTAGTTTTGTGACCCACCGACTTTAACCAGGACCAGCAGTGTGGCTGTGGGTTTGGAATTGTCCGTTGGAACCTGGTGTGCTCCACATTACAGGTTTCATACACAACTGAAGAGAAATACTGTCCCTCATCCAGAATCCATCTGTTGCTAATAGTTCACGCTGTGAGTCCCTTTCCTAATGCAAGATTAGCTGTTGACAGGCCCAGTTGTGTGCCAGCCCAGGGCAGGCAACTGCAACTGCTATGAGATCATGTTTCAAATGCAGTTTTTAAAGAAATATATTTTTATATAACCAGGGGGAATTTCTAAAATGAAAGACGTGTGACCATGTTTTAAGTATCTGTATTTTCAAATGTGTGATTCAAAGTTTAATATTTTTTAAGAAGAGATTTAGAAGTATACTTTGCTTGTTTTTCTTGTGACTGGATATGCTGTACACTGTACTGGAGGCTCTACACCAGAGAAATGGAACAGCAAAGTCCACCAGTAGGCAAGGGAGGGTGAACCTGACATTAACCAGTGAGGTGTTTGAAGTATTAGGGACTAAAGCTCAGACATCACCAGCCTTCTGTTGTTAGTGGCTGAAGGCCATGTTACAGAGGAAATGAATTTCCCTTCCATAATATTTTATCCAATGCTCTTCATTAGAAGCCACTTTCTCTTACTTATCAATATGAGGATTCCAAATCCTGGCCTATAACTCAGGGAAAGGTGAGCATATAGCTTCCTGGATCAATAGAAAATGAGTCCAAGGGAGATTAATTGACAGGGGTCTCATCCGTGTTCCTCATGCATACTCAGTACTCAGAGTTGTAGTGGGTAGCTCTTCCAGCTTTGACCTGGAAGTACTACCCCTGGTGAGGCTTCCAGTAACTGCCACACCTACCTAGGATCTCCCCCTGGGGCATTCCAAGACGGGAGCCTTTAAGACCGGAGATCTGTCCATGCAGGCCCTCTTGGTTCCTGGTGATCATGGATGCTGGATGACAGACCAAGCAAAGTTCTCCAGAGAACACCGCTGGACTGCACCTCACTGCTCCTGGATCCTGTAACCAACCCCTTTACTGGCTGTAAGTTACCCCTAAATAAATCTTCTATTAATTCTATGGAGTTGCCTTATTAATTTCCCCCTTTACAGAGTGGCTGTCTTCTCCATAACCTCCCTAAGAACAGGCACTTGAATTCCATTTACTGAGGAGTGTTCAACACTCAGATGGAATCTACTCATATACACACTGAGTGTCAGGTATCTGCTTGGGCCCTGGTTTCAGGTCTGCTTCTCCACCCCTCCATGGAGCCCTCCTAGTCCTCTGAAAACCTGCTGCAGACTTTTCCAGGCTGAGTGTGTGAGCCATGTACAGTTGGAAGAGAAGGGGATGGGGGAATATCCATTCATCTTTATTCATGTGCTCCTTTTTATTATTGTTTTAAATTTAATCTTTTTGAGACAGGATCTCCCTATGTAGCCTTGGCTGAATCAGAAATCATTATATAGGCCAGGCTGACCTTGAACTTATAGAGATCCACTTACCTCTGCCTCTCCAATGTTGAGTTTAAAGGTGTGCACCACCAAACCCTGTACATCAGGGTCTCCTTTCTGGGAGAAGCATTTCAGGGATTTTTTAAATGGGAATAGAAAATTAGTAAACTTCAGCTTGGGTTTATTTTGACAACCCAAAAACCTGGTTGAATTGAGGGAATGCATCTATCTGTGTAAGATAATGGTCTTGTTTTGCAATCAATGGGGCCTATGTCAATACTCCCTGGAGGTTCAAGGAGTTCTGTTTTTGAAGGGGCCTTGTTTCTTGCCAGAGTGAAGGCAGATTTATAGATAAATCACAACTCTTCGCATGAGGAGCTGTGCAAACTTAGAAATGTTGATGAAATTCAGATTCATACATATATCCTTTCTTGAAAATAAAGAGAAATATTTGTTTTCTGAATGTTGAGATAATCGACATGATACCTATTATGGTCTCAGCAAATGGGAGTTCCCTGCTGCCCCAAGACCTGAGCTCAGTATTAGACCTGTATTTATACTCTTTTTTGTCCCCAGTGAGTTGTGAGGTCTCAGAGGGCAGAGTTTCCAGGGTAAATCTTCTATTAATTCTGTGGAGTTGCCTTAATAATTTCTGATGTATTACAGCATCAGTGATATGTTAAAACTTAGACTAGTAGTGCAGAATGCATAAGAGGTCACAGGCGTGTAGTTTTCTTCTAGAGAATGACTATGTGGAAACATTTCATAATAGGTGATATTAATTTTATAAATCCAATTTATCAGAGATCACTTTCAGTTTCCACAGAATCAATAAAAACTGGACCCATCCCAGTCAGGGGACATAGAAACACTAAGGCATAGAAATTTGAAAAAGAAAATTGTGTCTCCACAACAATTGCTGTGTGCTGCACAATGAAGTTTCTCTGACCAAATCTGAGAGATGCACTAATCTTAAGGCATTTCACAGAACAGTAGCAGCTTCTGTCACTAGGACCTATTTTCCACAGCCATGTGCTTATGACCAGGTTTTATATGAATTCTCTCCTCTAGAGTGGGCCTCAAATACAATGAGAATGCTGTTGCTTACCTACAGTGCCCCGGCCAGTGGGGTCTTCAATGGCGACACTAGAAGGGGGATCAGCGAATGAAAGGGACAAGAGACACGAAGAATGACAGCAAGACAGGATTCTGATCAAGCTGCAAAGTTTATTTTTTCACCAATTGATTATATAGCAGGAGCTTGTGCTTGGGGGTGTGGGTCAGGGCAATTAGGTTGCTAGGTAACCTGACTGCAAGATGTTTTCTCAGGAAGGTCAGGATAGCAGACATCTCTAACTGACAAAAGATAAGGAAGCACCAGGCTATTTCTGGGGCCTGGGACTTGCTTAAGGCACTTAACAAGAATTCTGGAAAGGAACCTGCTACTCAGGAAACAGAGACTGAAAATTACCTGAACTGAGATAGCTTAATTATAGCCAATACAGGTTTTGGCTTCCATCACCTACAGTATAACAGTCATATCACTACTGAATAGTGGGCACATTCTTGCCTCACACATCATATTGGTTATTTAGCATGCAGAGTCCCTATCGGGGTAAAACCCTATGATTCCTTTGGCCATACCTCAGTCTACTTAGCACTTGACAGCACTACAAATGCTTGCCAGAAAGGAGGAAGCTTCCAGCTCACTTCCACCTTGATTTCCTATGTCCTGCAGTTGAAACATGAGGTGTCTTCAGAAATGGTATCTTAACAGCTAGTTCTAGTAGGCAAGCAAGGGCAGTGGCAATAGGGTTTATTGCTTTGGGGGCCTCAGAGGCCTCCCTGACCAGGAACTCCTAGAGAGATATCCTACCTCTGGGCATTGGGAATTTTAATAACCTATGGCTTTTGGGATCTACATAATCCACCTGCACAGGGTACCTCCATTTAAATTCAAAATCAATTATGTATTTTTAATCATCTTACAGAGTAGTCAGCTTCCATATAAGTTAGGGATGTTGGGAAGTGGTGTGGAAAGCTGTGAGAACCAGGCTGAGCTTGTAAGAGGCTATCCTCCTGCATCCGCAGTTCACTAGGATGTTCTGACTGTTTTATAAATTATTGGATCATTTGAATAATCTCTCCCTACCAGAGGAGGCAGAGCCCAATCAGGGAAAAGCCACTCCCACAGATTTCAAGGGGTCACAAATTTACATGCATTAGAAGAGTGATGCCAGGTATTTCCATAAAATAATGGGTTTAAATATTCCTTTTCAAAATTTCAGGTTGGCAGTCTTGGCCAAACTGTAGGAGAATGGATGTTTGAGGAAAACTCCTGTTATATTTTTATTAATCAGATGTGTGAATCCAGCAAGTGGAGAATAATAGCATACAGGAAGCTGATGTGCTGTTGTAAAATTTTCCAGATAAGATCATATCTTAGTTCTATGGACACGTGTGATGAAATACCCTGACAGAAGCAACTTTAAGAGAGAAGCTNTATGTTCAGCTCACAATTCTAGGTTACACTCCATCACTGTGAGGAAGTCACACAGGCACCTGAGGTCATGTCCACAGTGCAGAGAAGAGAGGAGGACTCTTCCTATGCGTATTCACCTCATCTTCTCCACTCTTAAATACACCCCAGAACCCAAACCCAGGCTATGGTGCCACCGCAGTGGTCTGGGTCTTCCCACAATTAACATAGGCAAGACAAATCTACATAGACATGCCCATTGGCCAACCTGATTTAGACAATCTCTTGAGACTCCCTTCCAGGTGAATCTAGATTGTGTTGACTTAATAATTAAAACTAACCAATAGGGATGAAGAAATGGCTCAACAGTTAAGAGCACTTACTGGTCTTGCAGAGGACCTGAGTTCAGTTCCCATTACTGTAACTCTAGTTCCAGGGGATCTGATACCAACACCCTTTTCTCTCCTCTGAGTTCCAGGGACACACAAGGTGCATATACATACATTTAGGNAAACACTCAACACACATAAATCAAAGTAAATAAATTATAAACAAACATATAAATAAAACTAAACTCCAACCATCTTGGGTCACTAAATAAACTGAAGCATTTACAGAGAAATAGCTAATAAAAACTAAATTTTTTATTATTAAAAATACGTTTTCCTGCCCAGATACTGTGGCACACATCTTCAAACCCAGCCCTCTGGTGACAGAGATGGACAGTTCTCTGTGAGTTTAAGGCCAGCCTGGTCAACATAGCAAGTTCCAGTACTGCAAAGGTTACAAAGTGAGATACTGTCTCAAAACAAATGAATAAATAAACGAAGAAAAACAAAATAAAAATAAGTTTCGAAGACGAAAAAAAGTGTTACTTGGGGTACTACTCAAAATTGCAGTCATGATTGTGTAAGCCTAAGAACATCAAGTGAAATTTCTAAACCTGACTTTTTGATAGATGAGATAAAAGATGCTAGGACTATAAAACAAACCGCACAATCTTCATGTTTTATTAAACTTTTTACTACAGGAAAGAGTTAAGTCTGGGAGCCCATTATTTCATTCATAGTGTAAGTGAGAAAGCTCACTGTCTTACAGTCCTCAGGATTGGCATGGAGGTGTAGCGCTGGGTCCATGTCACTTCCTTAAAACTTGAATATCATCTTTATCTTTTCCATGGCTTTCTCATCAAGAGGAGGCTGCCTCTGGCTGCCAGGCTGCAGAAACTTCTTTATGGTGGGCATGTCACTGATTC
>LZPO01056180.1:0-10314 GCA_001675575.1 Neotoma lepida
ATCAGTGACAGTGTGGGAGAAAGGTGACATTTGCTACCTTGAATGACTAGTAAGTGTGCAGGTCTATTACCCTCATCTCTTGGCCATTAACTCTCAGGGCAAGATGCCTGGCTGTTTTAGCCATTCATGATAATTACATTTTGGGTCTTTTAGAGGTTCAATTGTCTATATCTGGAAGTTGTACAGAACAGTCCCTTCCATCTTGTGGCACGGAAGAGTTGAGTGCTGCTAGCTGTTCCTTCTTCCCTTACAGCTTTTCTTTTCTCGGTTCCCCAGGAGCGCTTTCCACCCCACAGNCTTTTCCTGAGGACACTTTAACCACTTCATACCAAGAGCCCTCAACAGATGGTGGCCATGGAGCCCAAAATATGACTTAAGCCTCAATCTATAGTATAACTCAGGAGAATTTAAGTATATAGACCTCGGCATTGAAGAAAAACTGCCTCTGGTACTCTGTTTCATCTGCTCTCACCATTCTGGATCCTTTCTTCACACTTTAATGACTTTTTTAATGACTTTTAATCTGATGGTTCATCAACTTTTAGGGCAGTTTCCATCACAAGNTGCAACTTAAATGGAGTATGTATGGAGGGAACTCTTGTAGGAGAGGAGNAGAAAGGTGGGATTATATGCGTTATAAGGACAATAAGAAAAGGATGGCAGCATTGCTCCTCTCCAAACTCTGAGTTTTGAGAGGGTAAACTCAGGCTGTTTACCCTCTCCCCTCAATTCACATGCTGAGATCATAGTCCATGGTGTGATAGTTTTGGGGAGGTAATTAGGTCTTGTGGAGGGGCCCTCATGGATGGGTTAGAGCCTTATAAAAGGGACTGAAGCATCATCTCATACTCTTTGGGTCCCCCCAGGATAGAAGAAACTTCTATCATTATAGCCAGCTGGTCTATAGCACTTTGCCATGGTAACCTCAGCTATGATACCCTGCATATCTCTAAAACATAGCTCTTGGTCTTTTTCCTGGTTTCTTCTTTACCTCTGGCTTATGAAGACCATCAAGTGATGTGTCATGAACTTGGGAAAACCAAAGCTCCCAGCTAAAGAAAATGTATGTTTTCACGGTAATGCCTTGCTTTATTGATGACTTCCAGGCAATGGAGAAGACTGTAATCACTGTATTACACCATTTCATTTTATGGCTTTTGGAAAAATAGTGTTAAGGTGAGGAATTATCTAAGAACACTACAGATTTTGCTCTGAGGCACTGAGTGAGGGGTAGTAACACCTACCAAGGTAAATTGTACCCCAAAACAAGGATGTTGTAGGTAGCAGGACCTTCCATTTTAGATGTCTAATTCAAGGTGCTCTTGGGTGAACCAGGTAGAAATATTTGGTGCTAGTGTAGTCCAGGTATTTATTTCTATGGAGAGAGAACACTGGGCACAAATACAAATTTTAGAGTAACTATGTATTTCAAGTGAAGCAATGTATAATGGTCTTCAAAAATACAAGTTATTCCCAAGCTTAAAAAAATAGTTCCCCCAAATTTAAAATGTTTTCATAGCACCAGAATTGCTATACTAAGGAAGGATATAGTCAGATATTCATATGCAGATTATATCGGTATATTAAAGGAGGAGGAGGATTGTCATTATTGTTGAAGTTTGAGCGTGCTCATTCCCCATAAGAAAAAGACAAGGATCTACACAGGATTTTCTAAGAACTGTTTATTACTTCATTAGCACTTCATTAACAAAATTCCACACAATGGGTGGAGTTAACACCAGAGACTGGGGTTGGCCATCTAGGTCAAGGCAGGGGAGGTTTCTCCTGAGGACTTGCTCTTTGCCTGGCAGGTGGCTGCCTTTTCTGTGTGTCTCCACACAGACATCCCTCTATGTGTGTGAGTTCTTGTGTCCTTTCTTAGTGTGTCTCAGACTCTTCTTGTCTATAATCCCAAGACTACAATCTACAAGACTCCAATCCCAACTGGTGGCCTCATTTTAATTTAATAACCTTAAAAATCTTCCTTCCCAAAGAGGCTGTCTTCTTAAGCACTGGGAATTTGGACTTCAACTATGAATTATAAGGGGCCCGAAACACTTCATAATAGAATATTTCTCTGTGGCAATTCAAAGTACGTTAGAGCTGGAATCTGTATGTCTAACTCCTCACCAGAAAACCAGTCAACAACTATAAGTTCCAGTCACCAAAGAGAGCCTGGTCGTGCACTTCTCTGACAGAACATTCCAGTCTCTTCTTATACTGCTCATAGTACAGCAAAAANATATATATATATTATCTCCTACAACCTCTTCTTGGTGCCCTCATTCCTTTAAATTTAGCTTCCACTCTTCTGCTTGTAGAAGCACCCTAGACCACTCCATCAGGCCTCACTTCTCTAATGTTTGTCCATCTGTTGCTTTCTGCCATCAAAGCCCTTTCTCTCACTTCCTCTCTTCCTCTGAGCTATCTTCATTTATATGTGACTTTCTCATAGGAACTCCCTTCAGGCTATGTAGCCTGCAGTCCTCCACCCTGTTTTTGCCTTTCTATTCCCCTTAGGCATTTGTCACTAGTATATTTCGGTTTTATTTACCATGATGTCTCCTCTCCCACAAGCCCACCTACTAGATTCTGTCAGCTTTCTTGATTGATGTATCCTCCTCATGAGAAGTTGCAGACGTCCAGTGAATATTTTGATCAAAATGAATAAAAGAACAATGAGGTTAGATTTGGATTCGTTTTCTTTCAACTTCTCTTGTTCTCCTGATGAAAGGCCAAATGCTGAGAGACAGAGGTGGTCAAAGGTAAAGGTCTTGGGGAGAGAAACAATTAGGCCACACTGCCTGTTAATGATTGATCTTAGAAAGTCTTCCAACTAAGCCTCCGGCTCACTCGGTGAAACTGAAAGTAACTGCCCTCTTTAAAGGGTGATGGATTGAGGTGGGTTAAATGGTTAGTTATCAGAGTGCTCAATACATTGTAATTCTAAACCCAAGAGTGAGCTCGGAGCTGAACCTTAGAATTGATTAACCAGGTCACCTTTACAGAGGGAGCAAGTGGGAACTATCAGGAAATCCTGTTGATGCCCTAATGCCTGGAAATAGAGAGCCTAGCCTTGCAATATCAGGAATGCTTTTCTGTTTTCTCTTTCACGGTATAGAGCTCATCATCGAAACCAGTAAAAATTAGTCTAATTTGTGTAGCTTAATTTGGCTTTGAAGTTGAAAAGCAAGTAAAAATTCGAGAGGATTTTTTCCTATCATTAATTTCTGTGNTTTTTTTTAGTTATATTTATTGTTTTATTGTTTTACTGTCCTTAGTTTCTTCAGATTTCCAAAAATTCTTAAAGGATTGTATGAGTTGAAAGAGATCATTAAATTATGCTGCTGGTAATCCAGGTTCTACAAGCAATGGAGGTAAAATCCAAACTGAGACTTACCCTAAAATACAGGTAACTATTCAAGGACTGGAAACAGACGTGATATGTAAAAGGAAATAAATAACACTGTGGGAAAAAAAAAGAAACATGAATGGCTGAGTTGGGGTAACTTGGCCACAAGATCATGTCTTCCATTAACACTGAGTCTTCTTTATACAAATAATGAATTCAATCCTGGTGACACTGGACTTTGGTCACTGAGAAGGTGCTATGTTGGTTAGTGGTCCCCTGGTAACAACTACAGAGTAAGNGGTGTTCTATGAAGATTCCTCATGACTTATATTGACTGGTATTTGTGAGGCTGTATCTGAATTTATTACTCAACAAACTACCACAGACAATTTTGAAGAACCAAAACTCACCCAGGATCCTCCGTCTCCGGGCAATTGCCTACGGAATGACCATTCTTCTAAAGCCTTTATATTTCCCAAGGGACTTCTTCCTCTTGCTTCTTCCTGAATGAGGAAGTGCTTATAATCTCACCTCTTAAATTACATTTTAAAGCCTCACAAACCACAGTAAAGAAAGGAACAGAGTCAGCACTAATTTCATAAGCTATCTATAAGANAATTAACTGCAACTTGACATTTTTCTTTTTAGAAAGAAGCTGTAAAAGAGTCCTATAAATTGTGAAGGGGGAATAACTTTTTTCTTAAAAGGGGGGAGAATGGCAATAAAATGTTAAAATGGCATAGATTAAACTTGACTGAGATCTCCTATAAAATTAAATCAAGTGAAAGGATAATAAACATCACTCTGAAGAAAAATCAGTATGTCCAGCAAAAAAATAATTACATTTATACACATTCTGTACATATACCTTTAAGTTAGGATCCAAGAGAATTAAATATACCAAGGCACAGTGTTTTATTTTGAATTAAGTATTCTTCAAAATAATTCATTTTTTTATTATTGACATATATTCATTGTGTAAGGTGATAAGTTTCACAGACACATAACCAACTATATCCTGTACTTTCAGCACATTCATCTCTCCTCCCTCTCTCTCCTCCTCACTAGTCCTCTGTCCCCAGTCTCATTTCCACATTTATTTTACATGTATGTAAATATATATATATGCACATATGTATATAATCTAGGATCCACATTTAAGAGAAAACATGATATTTGTCCTTCTGAGTCTGACTTATTTAACTTAATATGGTAAGCTCCAGTTGCATCCATTATTCTGGAAATGACAATATCTTTCCTTTAATGGTTGAATAAAAATATATTGTTCATACACACCAGTTTCTTTATCTATTCATCTGTTGACATACAGTTAGGCTTATACCCTAATTTGCCTATTACAAATAGTGCTACAATCAACATAGTTGTATGGCTGGCTATCTTTGTCATACAGAGACTTAGATTCCTTTGAGAATGTAAGGAGCTGCAGTGGGATGGTGTGGTAGGTCTTTTTGGAGGTTTTCTAAGAAAACTCTGTACTGATTTCCATAGTTTCTAAATGAATTAAATTCCCATCAGCAGTATAGAATCTGGCTTCTCATCTCCCCACATCCTCCTCAACATTGGTTGTCATTTTGCTTCTTAATGGTAGCCATTCTGACTGAGGGAAAACAGAAACAGAATTCCCTTCATTAATATGGAATAGATCTCTTTATTTCTTCTCATTTTTGTCTGAAGTCTTCTCTGTCAGATATCAGAATGCTATGTCAACTTGTTTGCAGCTTCCATTCACTTAGTAAATTTTCTGTCCTTTGACTCTCTGTCTGTGAGTGTTGTTCAAAGAGAGATTTTAGATCTAGTTTACTGATTCAGTCAGGCAGTCTGCGTTTCTCTATTAGTAAGATGAGGCCATTCGTCATTATCATTATCATAATTATTATTGTTATTATTGAGAGATGATACTAACTCCCATGATTTTTATTTAAAACTTCTATGGATGGTTAGATTACTGTTTGTCCTTCACTTTTCCCCCATTTACATTCGGCATTTGCTGGTTGACTAAGTTGGATTTAATAGAGTCCTTTCTAGTTCTCCTTTGTTTAGCTATTTCTCTTAAGAATTTTATTCTTTCTTGGTTTCTTCTTATTGAGACTTTCTTTGTCAAGAGTATTATATCATCAGAAGATTCTTTGTCAATTTCAAAATGCAGACTCACTAAGTTATCAATCTTGTTTAGCCGTTATTTACGTTCAGGACTTGAAATGCATCATGGGTCTTTTATGATTGCCCGTGAGACAGCTTATGCTATTCTGATGTGTTTTCTGTTGCAAGCAAGTTGATGTTTTTCCCTTTTAGCATTTAATAGTATTTGTTTGCTTTGTGCCTTTGACATATTGACTATAATATAGTCTACAGAGGTTCTTCTCCATCATGTCTACTTAGGGTTCTAAATGCCTCTTGTTTGAATGTCCATTTCCTTACCAAGATTTGGAGATTTTTATGCAGTAATTTCATTAACTAGTTTTTCTTTAGTTCTTAATTCAGCTTCTTATATCTCATTGATTCTTANATTTGGATTCTTGATCATAGCCCAAAGTTCTTGAACATTAAGGTCATGCTTATTTATTTCTTTTTCTTTCTTTCTTTCTTTCTTTCTTTCTTTCTTTCTTTCTTTCTTTTTTTTTTTTGCTAGGGGGGCAGATCTCACTGTTATTTTTGCTTTTCCCTGAACTCACTCTGTAGACTAGGCTGGCCTCTAACTCACAGAGGTCTGCCTGCCTCTGCCTCCCAGAGTGCTGGCATTAATATTTCTTTTCCTTCCTAGTATATGAATGACGTTTTCTTTGACTATCTCCTTCAACCTTGTTTTTTTTTTTATGCTTGGTTGATTCTGCTGGTGATGCTTTCATGTATGGTTCATATTTGATTAATTGAAATTTTCGTTTCCAACATCTCTGATTCTTTTTTCAAAACCTCAATCTCCTTCTTGACTTTTTCTTCCATGTTGCTAATATTTCTTAACCAAATTTCTCATCAGCTTTGATGTCTTTTTCTCCTACGTTCCCAACATTCCTTTCCATGTTGGATTGACTCAGTCTGCTTTTCTTTTAAATCTTCTTTCAGTTGATTGATCATTTTTACTGGTAAATTTTTGAAATCTTCATCTGGCATTTACCATCATACCATATATTAAAGGATAGATGTTTGAGTAGCTTCTTTCTGGATGCTCAAAAATTAGAAACTGGCAGTTATATATACGTATCATGTGGACTCTGGGTTCTTGACTTTCCTGTGTTTTAGGCTGTTGTTCAGTCTGCATTGGACAGATGCCTCCTGGCTACCAGAGCTGTCTTCTCCTTCTGGTAGCTTTCCTTCTTTGATTATTATTGCCCTCTGATGGCCATGCTTAGTTATGCAGTCTTTGAGGCTAGAATGTTGTCTCACACTCTTCTGCCTGAGGTGACTAACTTTCTAAGTGGGGAATGTCTCCCACATACCCTAGAAGTGTGAGAGATACCCACAACGTTGTACCCACATAGCTCAAGACTCTGTCTTCATAATCTCNAGACTCCTGAGCTTTAATCATTCTGCTGGAGAGAAGCACCTCTTGCTATCAAGTGTGCCTAGAACTTAACATTTGACAGCCTCTATATGGTGGTGAATGTCAAGAGGCTCCAGAGGTTGACCCATCTGTTTGTTTGATGCTCAAAGCTATTGAACCCCGGGGTTATTTTCAGTTGATGTCACTGGGGAAGGCCTGACTATATGCATTTTTTCATCTGAGTTGAGCCTCCTGGTGCTTGTCAATATTTTGCCCCCTTGATCTCCAATTCCCTCCAGTCCTTTCTTCATTCTCAGGCTGCTGTGAGCCTAACTGGTGCTCCATAATCTGTGGTTGATTCCTATAGCTGAGAGGTCAGTGGTGAAGAGAAATACAGTTTCATCCCTCTATATAAAAAGGAGGGCATGGCCGGGGGTCATATTGAGACTGTGTACTGTTAAAAACCGACCTGCTACCTAGGAGAGCGCAGAACAACAATCAACCACAGATTAGGGAGCACCAGTGNGGTACATGGCATGCCATTATTTACAGATTTTCTTTATTTTCTTTCTTTCCTTTTCTTTCTTTTTCTTTCTTTCTTTCTTTCTTTCTTTCTTTCTTTCTTTCTTTCTTTCTTTCTTTCTTTCTTTCTTTCTTTCTTTCTTTCTTTTATATGTGAGTGTTTTGCCTGCATAATGTGTGCCTGTTGTCCCAGGAGGCGAGAAGAGGGTATTGAATCCTCTGGAACTGGAGTTACAGATAGTTGTGGACTGTTATGTGGGTGCTGGGAATTGAACCCAGGTCCTCTGAAACAGCAACAGGTGCTTTAAACCACTGATATAGCTCTCCAGCCCTATTTTTTTATTTAATTTTTTTCTCTCATGTGATAATTTTAATGGTGCATATTTTAATTGGTATTTTCTGTTAACTATTTCAGGAACAAAAGCTAAAGTTGGCATAGTTCTTTGATCTATCTTCTGGTGGACAAATTGATTGATGTAAGAAGTCATTTTCCCCTGAAATAAAATAAAATTCCATGGACTTTTGTTTACGTGTATACCAAGGAAGAACTGATTATTTCATTTCATGTTAATGGTGGCATGTCTCTTTTTTTAAAGTGCATCTAAACTTATATTAAAATTAAAAACAAATTGACAAATATAAAAAATTCAACCCTATTTTTTCCTTGTTTTCTTTGAGCTAAAATAATTAAACATTTAGATAAATTAAAGAAACCTGTAGTTTTTAATGATATAGTTTTATAGAATCATATAAGGGTCCCAATTTATTTTAACTTACCCAGTTAAATATATTTATCTTATAGTTAAAAGTATTTCTGAAGGTAGAAATTACAAGGATAATTTTTTAGAGTTGTGTGTTTTTACTTTGAAACTTGAAAACATTTTGGATATATTGACAAGAGCATCTTCAAATATATCCTTAAATAAGATTGCATAATACTTNGTATATGCCCATCTTAATGGTAGTAAAACATACTTAATACAAAGGTAATTCTAGCTCAGAATGACAAGACAGTTTATTAATCTATTCTACACTTCCAAGATGTAGTCATGTCATCTTAAAAGTCCTTCCCATTCTTTTATAGTCCTTCTCACCTAAATGCCTTCATGGGTCTTCCTACTTACCTTGAGATTATGATATGCTGTGAGTCCTTCTCAGTATTCCTGTACCCCACACCCTTTCCATCTCATGATCAAAATTCATCCATCCTAGGCCTAATTCTTTTAGTAACCCATCATACTACAGCTACATTNATAAGTAATATATGCAGTTTTAAGATTTAGTTTTTAGCTATGTGGGTGCTTTTCCTGCTTGTACTTCCCTCAGAGACCAAAAGAAGATTTCAAATCCTCTAGAAATGGAGCTACAGGTTATTGTTAGCTGCCAGGTGGGTCCTGGGAATTGAACCTGGGCCATCCAGAGCAATAGTCAGTGCTATTGACCACTGAGCCATCTCTGCAGCCCAATATCTGCATCCTTAGAGATTTCTATGTTCATTTTGATTGGGAGGACACATATGTGGTGGTCAAAAGACAAGTTGGTAAAGTTGGTTCCCTGCTGTCACGTTGACATGAATATCAGGAACTAAATTTTAAGTCTCCNGATTTGCATTGTCTGCAATGTCTTTTCCTGCTGAGCCTTATAACTACCCCCCCCTTTATTTGTGAAGTTAATTACTTCCTTTAGGAAGTGAGTATAAATTTCAAGACCCTTCCAAGTCATTTAAAAAGAGAGTTTTGAGCCAATAAACTGCTCATTGATTTAAGAACCATATTCTGTTCTGGATTTTCCTGTCCTTCATATGCAACTACCTCCTCTAAAGGGAACTGACATAAATAGTGTAGATGTGTGATGGTTTTCCAGAACTGCTTATCAACTCAACCTCAGTGATGTAGTACATGTTTGGATAATAGAAGACATACATCTCATGGGCTTTGGACTTGGTCCATGTTTATGCAAGAGTCTCTGTTTTAGTGACGAAAAGAATGGTGTGCATGGCAGGTACTGTAAAGAAAAATTAGCCTTTCCTGCCAGTCACTCAGTGAATAAACTGTTGAATCAATGGGTAAACCTCCAGGTATCCACTGGNCTATCCTTATATATCCAACAAGCCAAACTTTAGTGAGGAAGACTTCAAACATTCAGGTTCTGGAGGCCACTTGGCTATGAAATTATAAACAAAATGTAAAAGACCATGAACAGGTTAATAACTTCAATCTTTTTGAAGATGGGAAGAATAATAGGATCTTTTAAAAGAAGACATGAACTTGGGAGAAGATTAGGTATGTTAGAAACAAAGAAAGCCCCCAAAAGAGGACACAGGCCTAGTTGCTGCAGATCCCACATGTGTTCCAGCTTCTACCAAGGTGATGACTCAGATGTACCTGTGAATTCTAAGCATCTGGTTTTCTTTTTCCCTTCCACCTCAGAGCATCAAGTCTCTTTATTTTTAAGACCAATGTTCTAAGACAGCCTACTCTCTCTTGAAATAGCTTATATCCTTGCAGGCTAATTATTGGGATTAGTTCAGACATAAATAATCAGATTGACTGCAGTGCATTTTAGATCAAAGGTTTTTAAAAGGAAAAGCACTGACCTCCACTTATCAGAGCTGCTGATTCTTTCTTCAGTGTTCAAATCTGCATTAGTAAATACACAAAATTTAGCAAATACCCACCATTTTTCAGTTCCATTTTCTACAACCCCAAGTTCATGATCCACCATATCAATCTTCCATCTTGTCAATAGTTTCTCCAGATGAATCGTTTTCCACATGGTATTCTGATTCATCCCCTCTCTTAATTTCTTCAATTAAAGTCTAGCCCCAAATCACCANATATTTCTTTAGCAATTACTCATCAAGCATTTCTGGGTGCTTCTGCCTTTGCAAATCAGCCCATGCAGTTCAGCCTTTGCCAACAGATGGCTTAAAATAGCAGAG
>LZPO01056181.1:7823-18937 GCA_001675575.1 Neotoma lepida
AATATGGATGATTTTGCTGTAACCAGTTTACACATGACAGCTGATTCAAGGTGAAAGACAATAATGTGAGAATTAGGACATCAGATGTAGAGCTTGGTTAAGATTTTAGCAGAGTGATTATGTAAGATGAGTTATTGAAAAATCCAGCCTGCTTCCCTGAGCCCAATATGGAAAAAATAAAGAATTCATTAGAGAACATAACAGCTGTCTATATGATAACTGAAAATTTAGTGATGGCATGTACAAGCATGAGGACCTGATTTGATCCTCATTGCCCATAAAAATAAGTCAGGTGTGGTGGCACAGAATTGTAATCCTAGCTTTGGAGAGGTAGAAATATTTGGATGCCTAGGAGTTTCTGGCCTGTCACCATGTCTAGTGGTGATTTCCAAGTCTGTATAAGATCCTATCTCAGAAATAAGGCTGATGGTGCCCTAAACAATGACACCTGGAATTTATACCTTGCCTTCTTTTTTTGTTATATTTTTAATCTTTATTTAGAAGTTTTTGACGATTCCATATATGCATATAGTGCATTTTAGCCATTCTCCCTCCCTCCCACCTTGCTTATCTCCATTCCAACCCCTTCAAATGCCCCTCTCTACAAGTCCCTTTCTCACATTCATAACTTTGGAGTTTGTCTTGTGACCCACAGAGTTTAACCAGAGCTGTCTGTGTGACCCTGGGTTTTAGATTATCCACTGGAACCTAGATGGCTCACCTGTGAGTATATATGTGAAATCAATGACTGCCCCTCTCCCATAATCTACCAGTAGCAATAGTTCAGCAGAATAGAGTACGGTCCTGTTGAGTCCCTCTCTGCACCTTGCTGTGCTGATGAGGAACCCAAAGACTGGATACCTTGCCTTCTTAAGAGAGCATACACATATAAATGTACACACGTACACACACGTGTGTGTGTGTGTGTACATTTATATGCATAAACATATACCTTCACACACATGCACACAAACACACAACTACAAAGAAATGAAGCCACTGTATATACTTACATAATAGAGAAAATGTATCCATATTTCCTTCCCTTTCTGATTAGATTTTGCCTTGAGGACTCATTAATTTCAAAATTAGCAATAATGAGCCAAATGTCAGACAACCCCACAGAGCCAACATTAATTTTGAAAAATAAAAAGACTTCATTTTAAATCATGCTTAGGGTATTATTATTACACAGAAATGAGGGCCGCAATTACCCATCAGAGGCTGTATTTCTAAGTCAAGTGACCTTAAACAATTGTTTATTATAATTGACAGATACAGAGGCACATATGAAGAATCCTTTAGTAGACACATAAAACAGAACACGTCTTTGTTTCTATGAAGTGCACTCTGACAAGATGCCAAGTGGCACAGATAGGGTCCTCTAATCTACAGACACTTAATCCGCCTTTCAAAAATTTTGCATTCAGTGTTTATCACTGCTAATAAATTTATCAAGTATCATGGCTAATCTTGATTATCATTTTGACCATATGAAAGAATAAGAAAAGAGACTAAAGAATAAGACNATAGACTAGTAAAAGTAAACTCTAGGTGAATATTTCATGGTATTTTCATAGGCAATTAAATGCAACTAAATTTAATAGGTAATAAATTAGGTCTGACCCATTAAGTTCATTCACTCTTTGGAGGATGCATAAACATGACTTTATGAGGAGGTGACCAAAGTAGAAAGTGAAGGAAGTAAGTCACTGGAAGTGTTTCTGGAGGATTTTGTATTACTTTGGCTCCTTCTTATGCACATAGTCTCCGTTTTCTTGTCAGCCATGAGTGCAGAACCTCCTTCTCCACATACTCCCAAACCAAATTGTTCTGCTCAAAGACTGAACCCTGAAGTCTTAAGCCTAAAGAAATCTTACTCCCTTAAGTTGCTCATATTGCACATTTGGTTGCCTCTTTGTAAAAGCGTGACTAAAACACCAGTGATGACTATCTCTTCTAGTTTATTCTGCAATTGTTAAAACATCGATTGTCTCTTTTAGGTCACAGGGTTTGTATCTGGATGAAACTGATTATCAGACTGCCTGCAAGATATACTGGTGCTAAGGGTGTCAAAATTATTATGCAAATAACAAACCACTTTTTGATTGCACTTAAAGCCCATGCCATGAGTTGGAACCAATAAATAAACCTTCTTAAGTGGCCAAGAATTTGAGACTAAATAGATCATGGGCCTATAGAAAAGTGTAATGCTATTATTCTGTTAAAGGAACATAGCAATAAAATGACTAATAATGACATACTGCTATACCCATAGATCTGTGCAGTACCCAACCCTCATCAGAGAAATGTCTTCTGGCATTAGATAGGAATTAAAGTGATTCACAACTGGAAAATGTGCAGAGGAGTGAGAGAATTTGGAGAATTTAATCCTAAATGGGATATCTATATCAAGCTCCTTTGAGACTCAGTAATCTATATAGAAAGAGCGAGCAGAAAGATTGAAAATTTTGTATAAATTTAGTCTACGGGTTTTATATTTACTCTTTTTTTCTTATTAAGAAATTTTCTATTCATTTTACATACCAACCGCAGATCCCCTTCTCCTCCCTCCTCCTGCCGCCCAGCCTTCCCTCCCAACCCATCCCCTATTCCCACCTCCTCCAAGGCAAGGCCTTCCATGGGAATTCAGCAGAGCCTGGTACATTCAGTTGAGGCAGGTCCCAGCCCCACCCCTGCACGAAGGCTGTGTAAGGTGTCTTGCCATAGTTATATTTACTCTTAACTATTCCTTTTTCTCTGAAATTTTCAAATGGTTTTTAGTATATTGCCCTTGAATTTAATTTTTTCCACTTCTCACGTGCTCATTTTATTCATTTATAATTTGAGTATAATATTTTTCAAGCAGAGCAAATTATAGATTTTGAGAGTTGATTTTATATGGTGATTCTATTCCTCCTTTGACTGGTTTATGTTTTTAGTGGATATTATGTGATAACTAAATGTATTTAACTTGATACATAATTTCAAAAGTACCAGAGACCAAGTGCAGAATGTATTTACTAATATAAATGCCCGCTCTTTTGTTTTCATGGGCTTTGTGCTAATTTCACTCTACAATAAAAATTTTAAAAATAAAATAAAAAACTAGAGTCTTAGTTGAATGATATATGCCTATGGGAGATTGGTCTAGCTTAGTCATGGGATGAAATATTTCATACATATGTTATATCAGATTTATAGAAGATGAACATGAGGGAAATGTCTGGTCATAGTTTGTAAAGTTTTAATGGAAAATGATAGGCAAATTACACAGTATTTTGTGGACACAGTTTTAAGTAACTAGAGACAAAATGAGTTTAATGTCATAGAAATTTCACCATATTGACTTTGCAAAGAAAAAAATAAACAAGACTATCCTGTGGCTAAAGGTAAATATGTCAACTGAAGTACCAAAAAGATTATCTGTTCAGACAGGATGGAAAGATAAATTAAGCAAGCAAAAAATAAAATAAACTATAAAATAGTGCAAAGTCAACGAGTGGATAAGTAAAAGTATAGACTGACTTATATAATAAGAAAAAAGGTTGAAGTAGTATAAAATGAATGCAGAAAAATGACAATTTATCCATGAGTGTCATTTCTGTACACTGCACTAATTAGGAGATATATGAGGAAAAAGCCAATGTAAGGGATAGTAAAATAAAAAAAATAGTGAAATGATCTCTAATTTTCTTTCCATGTGTTGTCTACTTCTGTTTGAAATATAATGTGCTCAGAGAATGAATTGAAGTAAATTTCTTACTGTTTTTGCAAGAGTGTCTATGTAATTATCAACTGACCTGTTTAAATGTATGGCAGAATTCAGTGATGAATTTGTTTATCCTGAGAGGCCTTTTGGGAAAATATGTAATTATTTTTTATCTTCTTGATTTGTTAGAGGTTCCTTCAAATTGGTGTTTCNTATGATTCATTATTAATGTCTTANAATTTTAAATGTATACACACTTCGCTTAGCAGTCTAATTTTTGGAGTTGTGGTGCAATCACTTAGAATCTACCTTCTAGAGTTAGTAACAGCCTCTCCTTTAATTTCCTCAGTTTATTAGTTTATGTTGGCTTTTCATTTCTTACTGTAGTCAAAACGTTATCAATTTTGTTAGACTGTCGAATAACCAATTTGTTCCCATTAATTTTCTCAAATACATGTCTCGTTTGCATTTAGCTGACTTCCACACTATTGACTATGATTTTCCTATTATCTGTGCCTAAGACTTAATCTTAATTTTTATCAAGTGACAAGTATTTTAGTTATCTTATTTTACTAATCAGTTATCCAGAAAAAGATACCAATCGAGTTCAAATTCTTGAAGAATTTTCCAAATTCCTTCATGCTNTGACTTCTAATTTATTACACTAAGATAATTAATGCAGCTTAATTTCTTTAAAATTAAATGATAAAAATGAGCCAGGGAATATTCTGCCAGAGGAATCTTTGATGTGAGATGGAGGCTNCATAATCTGCTGCCCTGGCACAGTATGGTTTGCAGTTCGTTCTTAACTACAGTTGTGTGGTGTATTGTTGAAATCTTCTGTCCATGCACTGGATCGTCCCTTTGCTTTGTTTTCCCTCGGATGGGAGCATTCTGCACGAACATTAATTTTTCCAAGTCCACCAATTTATTTATTAAAAAGATAGCTATTTCAGTGTGTCTTTATGGTATATTACCCATAGTGTCCTTTGTCACATTTGTTTTGTTGAAATTGTAAGTGAATATTTTGATAGTTTTAGTCTTAAAATACCATGAGGACAGACTACATTAGGTCCATTTCTTCATGACAAGATCTTTTTACCTGAAAACATCACATGATTACTGTTGCCTTTGCCTTCATTTCACATCAAAACTTTATAAAGGTCCAGCTAGTAATTCAAATTGCCATATGTATTTTCCCCTGNCTACAGAATAGTAGGTACAACTATGTTTATTTTTAAGATTTTAAAATATCTTTTATTTTTGATATCATATTGTAATTACATCATTTCCCCCTTTCTTCTCCCTTTACATCACCAAATACTCCATATAACTCTCCCTTGTTCTGTTTTGAATGCATGATCTCTTTTTTCATTAATTTTTGTTATACACACACACACACAAACTCCACACACACACACACATGCTGGGGGATGTCTTTCTGTATGCTGTGAATATGTGTGGCTCCCATTGGGTAATAAATAAAGCTGCATTGGTCTATGGCAGGGCAGGATAAAGTTAGGCAGTACATTCAAACTGAAGACAAGTCAAAGACGGGTGGAGTCAAGGGAGATGTCAACCTGTCGCTGAAGGATCAACAAGATGCCAGCAGACTGGTAATACCATGGCCATGTGGCAACATATAGATTAATAGAAATGGGTTAATTTAATATGAAGAGCTAGCTAGTAAGAAGCTGAAGCCATAGGCTATACAGTCTATAATTAATATAAGCCTCTGCATGATTATTTTATAGGCAGCTTGAAACCACGGGTGAGAGAAATTTGTCCGGAGAAACCTCTGGCTACACACACATACATACATACACACACACACACACACACACACACACACACACACAAACACAAATTCTTCTAAATATATACATAAATAAAACCTACTCAATCTGGATATAACTATGTTTAATTCTCACCCTTTTACAAAAAATAAATTCACTACTTAAAGATATACACCAGTGGGATATCACATACACACACACACATATATAACACATATATATACATATACTTTTTAATATATACATCTACCAGGTATGTATATTTACACACATATATGTGGCCCTACACACACACATACATGTGTATATATATGTGTATTTATGTGCATATATGTATGTATATGTGTAGGTCCATACATTGATACATATATATTTAGTGTATATGTATATATTGAAAGTATATTTATATAGGTTAATGCGTTTATACTTATATATATAAGGTATATTTATACATNTATAAATATACACTAAATTTTGTATATTAAAATATATTTATACATATACATATATATATATATGTATACTAGTTTAAAGGATGTATTTGGTAGGCTAGTAGCTATAAAATACATCTTTTAAACATTTCATTATGGTATATTATGCCTGGAATCTAATGTTTTATAAACAACATGTCTAGATTTTTTTCATTGTTTTGAGACATAGTCTCACTTTTTCGTCTTGTTTGCTCTTACACTCAGAATAGTTTTGTCGAAGACTCCTGAGTTCTGAGACTACAGTATATTCCATAATAGCAGATTTAGTACTGGAGCTGTGTTTCTGCAGGGATATTCATAGTACTTAGGAAAGAGATTGCAGTAGCCTGGGTAAGGGAATTTGTTACTAAATCTGATGACTAATGTTTGACTACAGGGACCCACAAGATGGAAAAGGAGCATCAAATCTCGACAATTATTTCTTGGCCTTCATAAATGCATCATGAGACCTGCACATATTACTAATTTTTAACTTTCCCTCCCAATTTAATCAATAAAACTTTTGGGATATTTACAAAATTCATTATGCATGAGGAAAGTCTTCAATTATAAATAAGTAATCCTTTATCTAATTTTTAGTATAAGAAGGACGTATTTGAGGGATGGGTTTGTTAAAACTTTCCCCTGATATCAGGCTAATTGCAGATGTGCAGTGTTGCAATGCTGCCCTCTAATGGATATATCTTGTAATATCCTTCTCTCTGCTTGTAGAAAAGTTCCACTCTCGCAAGATGTCTTTTCTTCTCTCTCTCTCTCTCTCTCTCTCTCTCTCTCTCTCTCTCTCAAACTTTCTTCTCACTTATTCTTTGTGATTTTTACATCATGCATCTCAATCTCATTCATTTCCTGTCTCTTCATATCTGCCCTCTGTCCTTGAAACCTCCCCTTCCCCCCCCAAAAAAAAAAATTAAGAGGAAAAAAATCTCGTCATGGAAGTTGTAGTGTGACATAGTGAGTCATGTAGTAAACCCTTTTATCCATATATCTTTATGTGCAAGTGTTCATTACAAAGAGTCATTGGTCTGGTATGAGGCCTCTATCTACTCTATCTACTATACTATCAATATTGGGCCCTCACTGGGTATCCTGTTGTTGCCCTGTGTTGTGGAGATCCTGAAGCTTTGGGTCTACAGGACCAACCCCTTCACATGCTCCAGCATATAGATGGGGTAGATGTTGGGGTAGGCTAATTCATAACCCCGGTTCTGGGCCTTGGTAGTTAGTTGCAGAGTTGGTCAGCCAGCAGCTTTGCCCTGTCTTCACCACCAGGGTGAGCTCTCCAAAACGGCTCTTGCTGTTTCACCCCTTGCAGTGATGAGCAAGGGCTGGGGCCAGTTCTCTTGCTTTCATATTCTAAGAGTCCTTTCTCCCACACCTACANCTTCAGGACTAGCTCTACTGTGTTGTCCAGGCAAGATATAAGCGCCACTCCTCCAAGTGTTTCACCTGGTGAGGGACAGGAACAGCTCTCCAACTCTTCTGACCTCAGGGCCAGTTCTCTCACCTGTTAAAGACAGCAAAGGACAGAGGGTATCTTTCCTTTGCCCACACCACCATATGGCAGATGCTCACCATCATCTGAACTAATAGGGTCACCTCTACTGTGCTTAACAGACGAGGTAAAGGGTCCACTTTTCGCAATGCTGGAGCTGGTACGGGGGAGAATCATCTCCCTTGCCCAACACAGATAGGTGTCAGAGGCAAGGGGAGCATCTTTTCCTCACCCTCAACATCACATGGCAAAGGAGGGGTAGGTTTCTCACACTTTCAGAGCCAGATCACCTGTACCTATTACCAGGGTCAGCTCTACTCTGATGCCCAGGAGAAGAGCCAGGCCTGCTTTCCTGAGTGCTGCAGCTGGTCAGGCAGAGGGTCTGCTCTCTGGTCTGTCATAGGAGGTGATGAGCAATGGGTAAGGGCATGCATCACTTCCCTGCCCACACCACCACACGACAGTCAAGTGGGGACAGCTGCCTCATGATCACAGCTTTGGGGCTGGCTCACCCACATCTCCACCAACAGGTGAGGTGCAGGGCCTGCTCACTCAAATGCTGCAACTGGTGGCGGACAGCGGCAGCTCTCTTGCTCTTAGGACCTCAGGGCCAGCTCTTCCACCTGCCTCAGGCAGTGATGGGTGAAGAGGTTGGGGTGGAAGAGCATCTCTCCTCCGCCCATGCTGCCACATGGCCTATGAGAGGAGGGGGCAGATCTCCTTCTAATTCACGTTTTCAGGCCAGCTCACCTGTGCCCCAGTCAACAGAGTCAGCTTCACTGTGTTGCCGAGATGAGGTGCAGGGCCTGCTTTCCCTAGTGTTNGAGCTGGTAAAGGGCCGGGTTAGCTCCCTTGCCAACTGGAGACGGTAGAGGCAAGGGAGAGAGCATCTTTCCTTTGCTCCATCATCACACTACAGATGATGGCGATGGTACCAACTATGCCCCTCTCATTCCCTCAGTACTGGCTAACCAGTGCCCCTGTCTACAGGATCTANTCTGCTGTGTTGCCCAGGAGAGGCTCTGAGTCTGTTCTCCTGAGTACTGCAGGTGGTGAGGTGTTGGGTCAAGTCCTCCACCTAATGTAGGTGCTGAGGTTTGCGGGGAGGAGGGAATCTTTCCCTCACCCATGCCAACACATGGCACACTAGAGGGGCTTGACCTGCTCTCTTATTCTCACACCCTCAGGGCCAGCTCACCTATGTGCCTGAGAACAGGGTTAGGTCTATTGTGCTGCCCAGGTGAGGTGTTAGGACCCTCTCTCCCCAGTGCTTCAGCCAGTAAGGGGCAGGACCGGTTCTCCCTGGCGTTTCAGCCAGGGAGCGGTGGGGCCAACTTTATACAGCCCTATCCTCTCTGACTTTGGTGGTATCAGGAGCCTCAGACATCAATACAGACCATGGTTGAATCAGGGCTATGAACCTAGATATATGGGCCCCAGCAGCAGCCCAGGCTCAGACATCACCATGGCCCTAGTTGGCAATTAAATCACTCACCTCAGCCAGCTTCTCACTGCTTTCACCTCTTCAGATATGCCTCTGTCCACACAAAATGAACCATTCTCTCCCCGCCTCCTATAACACACCATGCATTTGTTCACCATAATAGTGGCCTGTGTTTTCTTCTCGAAGGCTGGCATGGGCTTGCATGTGGGTCTCTTAGCCTCACTCAGTCTGTCATGGTTCTGGGTAGGTACATGCTTTCTCCTCGTAGTCCAGGGTGTTTTCTTCTCTTGAAGCTAATTCGATTATACAAAAAAAAAAATCTCATTTGTAATTAATTTTGTGTGTGAAATGCTTTACATTTATATATAAATGTTTACATCAATGAATAAATTAGCTATAGTGTTTTGTGAGCATGTTAATACATTTTCCACTTCCCTATAATATTCTGCACCCTAATGTTGCTCTTTTCCCAAGTGTATGCTGCTGGAATACCCAAGATTTCATAGCACTAGCCCCTTCTCTGTACTCTATTGGCTTCCAGCACTTTTCTGGCAGCTGCTTTCTCCATGATCTAGTATTTGCAGAGCTTTGCTGTTTGTTAAGAGGTAAACACAAACTATTTTAGCCAGAAGTTTCTTGGGTCCTGCCTGNCCCCCGCGGNCCAAACAAATATCTCTCACCCCCGGTCCCACAGCCACTGGGACCCAAGTAAACACACCAAGGCTTATATTATTTACAAACTATATGCCTTATGGCTTTAGTCACTTGCCAGCTATCTCTTTCATCTTAAGTCAACCCATTTCTATAAATCTATATGTTGCTACCTGTCTGTGTCNTTACCTATCTGCTGACATCTTGTTGCTCCTTAGGCAGCAGGCTCACATCTCTCCAGACTCCACCTTTCTCTTTCCTGTCTCTCTCCTTGGATTTCCCACCTGCCTCTAAGCTGTCTTGCTATAGGCCAAAGCCACTTATTTATTAGCCAATGGGAACAACATATATTCAGAGTGTACAAAAAGACATCCCCCAGGAAACTATTTTTTTAATGAATTTCCCTAAGCTACTTTACAAAGAAGACATTTCTAATTTTATAGTTTGGGCATATGTAGATTTGAAGAAATAAAGACTTTAATTAGATCTTAAATATATACATTAAATACATGTATATGAANTAAAATGTCTATACAGAAGGAAGTGTATGAGATATTTAGACANAGATGGAGGCAAAGTCAGGGTGCCCTGTTTTCATACTCTCTGCCCACAAGACCACAAGAAAGGATCATTACCACTGCTGCTACTTGTTCAGTTATGGTGAAACCAATGACACCATCTTTGTAGGCACCGTTTCTATTGTTTTTGTTTTATTGCTTGAGACAGGGTCTCACTGTGTAGCCCAGGCTGACCTTGGTATTTCAGCTGAGATTAGAGATAGGTACCTCTACCTGGGTTCTTATGGTCTCATAAGAAATACAAAATATTGCAATACACACAACTAATTGTCTATACAATTTGATTTTTCTTAAATAAAGTTGCAATTTTCCCCAAATTATTATATAAAACATGTGAACAATAGAGACACTTTCTACCAGGCAGATTATATAAAGAAAATCCCACACATGATCTGTAACTCTGTATGATTCAAGACTGTAAAATAATTAATGAAAAACTCTACCTGTTTGGTAACTTCAGAGACTAAAACAATTTTTCAAAAGTACAAAATATAGTTCAGTGAAATATTTCCCTGTATGATGTATAAACAGATGTTTGCACTAGCATGTTTATCATATACATTTGTTTTCAGAGTTGACTGTGTCCTAAAATATGAAGGGTTAATGTAGCTTGCATATTGTTATAGTTTTGATTCTAGTTTTAGACATTATTAATATCATCATCATGTTTCTACATTCACTTTGAGATAAATGTTTTTCTACAATCTAATCTCTGTTCATATCTAGCTTTATGTGCCTTATAATGCACTATGTTTTAGATAGTTTTATGGGAACATAATTGACTGGTAAAATAGAACTAAATATTGTGTATTAAAATCTCTCATTTCAAACAGTGATTTTTCAGATATTGTGTAATTTGCTATGAAAATATGTGTATATAGATGCTCATTGGAAGTGAAGATTTCAACTGCTAACACAGTAAACACAGCAAAGTAAAAAAAGAAAGATTT
>LZPO01056183.1:9376-21997 GCA_001675575.1 Neotoma lepida
ATTTTATGATTCGATGGTAACTTTATAAATATGTTTATCTTTTTGCATATCTCCCACATCCATGCATTAAATATGGATTTCTGTAACCTTCCAAGGCTTAAAAAATGTGTGAGATTTGTGGTCTATTAACCCTCCAGGTTGTAGTAAAGTGCCACTGGGCTAAAAGATTTAAATCATCCCTGGGGCTTGATACTGAAGGAAGTTTTTTTCCATTTCACAATGTTTCTGAAACACCTCAAACACTGACTAGTGAGAGAAATAGTGAGGCCAAGCAGGCCATTCTCCAGTGGCTCTCTACAAATCTGAAATGCCACAATTGGGGTCACAGACCTTCATCTTTGCTATCGTAGTTTTTATTGCCCTGGTGTGTTTTGATGCACTCCAAAGGGAACTGTCATCTTATCTCCCTTATTCCACATTTCAGAAAAGAGGATTGCAGAGGAGGCTAAAGGAAGTAAGGTAAGAAGAATTTCCATTTTACTCAGTCTCAGAATGTTGTCTAAATATGAAGGTATAATGTCCTTATTATTAAATTATTCAATTATAGAGACAGAGGTACACTGAAAAATTATGTCAATAATTTTGTCAATAATTATGTCAATAAGTGAATTTAGTTTATTTTTTAACCTTACTTAAATTAATACTCTGAAACAGATATATTAGATAAAATCTGAAATAAAGGTAATACATTTACATAATTCATAATTAATTGAAACAATATGCTGTATCTCAATAAAGAAGACTCTTCCTACTTACAACTAGACATTACATAAATACNTCTGGATATGCATGATCAATTTGATTTTCTGTTTAATTATCACCTTTCTATTGTATACACATTCCTTCAATTTTGCTATAGTCCATCCATTGCTGTACATCTCAACTTGACAATTTGAGGCTTGTCAGGTGCCTGGTAAATGAAGCTTGTTGAAGTACAGTCAATTGGTTACTTAACAATTCCCTGCCTGCCTTCCTATATTTCAGATGAATAACAAACTAAAAAAAAAATGAAAAATTTAAGATTTCACTATAGCACAAGATGCAAGGGCATAGATGGAATAATTTTGTTCAAAGATTTAGAAAGTAAGAAAGATGCTCAAATTCTGTTTGGACTATAAAATTAAAATATTATATCCTGATATTAGTCTGCCAGAATTATATGTGTACTGCTATTTGCTCTCTTGGCCTCATTTAAGGTGATAATTCCAGTATAAGAGAATAAAGAATTTTTTCAAATTTTGACAGATTCAACTAGATTTAGGATAAAAGAAAAAGATTTTTATGTTCTCTTTAAGTAACAAAAAAAGCGAGCAACATTTAATTTGTTGTAAGTAAGATTAGCTGGCCAATATCATCAGCTACACCANGAAAGATTGGTTAGCACATGGCCAGAAAATATTTGAAATATTGGCATATGGTCTTACTACTGCTCTTTTTGCTTCTGTTTACAAGAATATGAAGGAAGCCTATACATCTCTGTAACTACCATCTTTGAATTGCTTCCTCATTATCTTGCTCCTCTTCACCTCATAGTATCGTATCCATTGCATTTGCTGCTGCTTTTAATTCATTAAACAATTATATTGTAAATATGGAGTAAATTTGTGGAGACATCTGAAGAATCAAGATAATTCTTCATTGTAATAAAGTATATTTGTACCTGTCATTATTCCTATTGTTTCTGTTCTGAGAAAAAAAATAAATTGCTTCTGTAGCTGACGATGATATTAGAGGAATAAAATGTAACTAAATTCCCTACTGTCATTTGTCACTTGAGTAAATTTGTTGAACTTAGTTGCTTTAATTGGTAAATATTCAGCAACAGTATATCCTTCTAAATTGAAAAGAACATTTTATGAGGAAAACATACTTTTATGAAATGTCAGACTATTAACATTTAATAATTTGTACATAAACTGTAACATGTATAAAGTTATTTGTCAATATGGAAGTTGTATGTACCATCAATGTATTAGTTTACTTTCTGTTACTATGATACATCTTAAGGGAGCATCTTAAGGGAGAAAGGTTTCATTTTGCTTACAGATACAGAGTGAATATAGTCCATCATGACACAGGGTATGTGGAAGATCAATAATGAAGTCAACCTGACTGTTAAGAAGCAGAGAAAGATCAAGCAATAAAGCAGGGCTTAAAGCTATTCACCCACCTCTAGCAAGGCCCTAACTTCCACAGTTTCCATAACCTTCCCAGACAGTGCCACTAGCTGGGACCAAGTGTTCAAGCACAGGAGCCTATGGGGCCACTTCAGAGTCCAATCTGCAACATCAACTCAATTGCCTTGAAATAAATTTATAACAGCTATATATTGGCTTTGAATTGGTAAATGTCCCCGGTCAGGAGTTGAGTCTCAGCTCCTTTGGAGCATCTTTGATTAAAAATATCTCCTAAGAAGCTATAGAGAACGGATGTTTAAAGTGAGCATGTATTAATTTAACAAGAAGGCCCTATTTTATTCCAGTTATGTAACTCTACAGTTAGAATTACATTTTAATGACATATAAAGGGGCTGAGTCATTTTAGAGACTTTGACCCTGGGACCATGGGAATGACCAAGATGCAATAGATGGAGTAGGCAAGCAACTCATCCATCCCGGAAATCTGAGCTTTCACAGAAGCTAAGGCCATGCTCCTTGTCCTTAAATGGCCTTAAAACTGTGGAGAGATATTTTTACTTATATATCTAAAACATCAAACCCAAATCTGTATGCAAAGCAAATGCATTTTAAAAGCAAGTTTTCTNTCTAAATAGCACCAAACAATGCAAAATAAAACAGCCTCTATAAAAATAAAGGCGATGCCACATGTAATTCTTAAGTTTTTATTCTTTGTGTGCCTGCTAAAATAAAATTCCCCTAGAATTTTTAGTACTCTCTTTTACTTTTTTTCAACATCACCAGTTTATTTTCTTTCAATTAACCAAGGCTTGTTTGGCCATGCCATATTAAAGGGAGAAATGAGTAGAAAAGTATGCCTATTGGAACCCATCACAGTGGTGAGGGATGACTAATGACATGAAAGAGTTGTCTATTTGATGTGTATTTCTATTCTTCAAATGTTCTTTTGTATGTAATTATTTTATACAGTGTAATTTCATTCTTTTAGAAAATAATTTGATAAGACTTGTGCTTAAAATTGATTTAAGCATACATATAAGGGAGGGAAATAACAATTAAAAATGAGTAAGAGCAGAAGAAATAATGTAAGCCATGAGAAATATTTTTAAACCCATCTGGATCATAAAAATCTTTTAAAATCCTTTAAATACACAGTCAAAATATGGACAAATTTAGTGTATGAGCAGTGAAAAGAAAATAAGATAAGAGATGACACATAGTCTCTGTTTAATATTCTCAACTTTTTTCACATTCCTGCATTTGGCCTCAAACATATCCTCATATTGGTCAGTTTCAAAATATTTCTCCAGACTTAGGAATATGTTAATATACAGCTCTTTATTGGCTGTTTTCATGATTTCCTTTCATTAACTCTCAGTGTAAACTAAACCTCATGCAACATTAATTGTACTGAGTGGTTAAAAAAATGTACAAAAAGGAAATATACAGAATGAGCAAATTGGTTTATATGTTAGGAATACACACACAAACACACACAAACATGCATANACCACCACCCACAACAATTAAAACCACAACAACACTTAGAGAAATATGGGCCATGAATTTGATAGAGAGGAAGGGGTTGCATGGGAAATGTTGGAGGGAGAAAATGGAAGGGAAAATCAATGTGATTTCATTTTAATTAAAAATGATGAAACGAATAGGGCAAGAAATTGGGAATGAGCATTGTGTGTTGTTTTCTGGAAGGAGTAGGTAGGGTAGAGGGGGAGGTAAATATTACTAAAATACATTGTATATATGAAATTTTTCAATTAAATAAACTATATGTTTAAAAATATGAAGAGAGGAGCTCCTGGGAAAAGTGTGGTTTTTTTGAGAGTATAACAAATATTTTCTGTGTTCCATTTACTAGTGAATTTGCACAAATTAGCAACTATACTTGTGATTTGTAGAGTTACTTTTAACTGCATCTTGGCTGTTCNCTAGTACACACACATCCTAAACATTTCATCATCTTTAGACATTGTTTTATTATATTTTTAAATTTTTACTTTATGTGCATGAATATTTTGGCTGCATATGTGTATGTGTACCACATGAATATGTGGAACCNACGGAGGTCAGAAGTGGGCATAGCCTACCTGGGAACTGAAGTTAATTTTTCTTCTAGTCTCATGAGCCACATCATTATTAATTATAGTCAAATCCATTTATGTGGTTAACTAAAATTAAAATTTATAATTTGTTTTATTATAATGTGCCAAATAATAGATTTGAATCTCTTAAGATTTCTTCCTATGACTCTTTATTACTGTTTCTGTCTCTGTCTCTTTGTCTCTGTCTCTGTCTTTCTCTTTCTCTGTCTGTCTCTCACACATACACATGAGAGAGAGGGAGAGAGAGAGAGAAAGAGAGAGGAGAGAATAAAAATGTACCCTGTCTTTGAATAACTATCCTAGACTTTTGTCTTATTTGAAGTGTTGCAATAACATTGATTATTTTTCACTCCCCATATAATGGCAAGGGGACTCACTACTTAAATGCACAAAATATAGTAATTTTATTTCACTGCTCATATGATTCTTTTCTTATTGGTACAGGCAAAGTGAGAGTTTTTCTGAATAGTCTTCTCTGTAGTATTTACATGGCTAAATACTCAGTGGTCATTGCTTTGTGTTCCTTTTTATTATTTTGACAGCAAACCATTATATAGAGAAATAATTGTTTCTAATTCCTTACCCTTTCTCCAACTTTTATAACTAAATAACCTTTTTAAATAAAATATTGCACCAGTCTTGCATCCTAAAGATGAAAGTGCTATTTCTAAAAGGTCAGTTCAATCTGGGAAGTGTTTTCTGGTTTAGACAATACATTATAACTGTAGAAACCTGTGGCAATTTTCAGCCCCACTAACAACAGGAAGTAAATTTCAGCCATTCACAGTGAGATGGCAATGTGGTGACATTTGAAGTCTGGATGTGGTTCTCGCATTCATTGTAGGTGACTGACTGCTGTGTGGCAGAGGCCTTTCCCCAACTGCCAGATGAATTTTAGATATGCCTGAAAAAGATATTCAGAATGTTGCACAAAATAAGTGAGACCCCATCATCTGAGTGACAACCTTATTCTTTTACAGTGGGTAAGGATTAAAATACATCAAATTAATAAATCCCTCTGAAACCAATAATNGCACATTTGCTGAACAATTGTAGCTTACAGTAGCTATTATTTCCGAATTNCAGTGAGTTACTATCTTGGNTTCATTTCTCAGATGTATATCCTTGTCCATCAAAAACGATGNCAGTTGTACCACACAGCCAAGCAATAAATTTACAAAACATCTCTCAGACCTGAAAACTTGTTTCATAATTCTGATTCTGTATCTTTATTTTCTTCAGCACATATGGAACTGTCACCATAGAGGTCAGAAGATTATAATACTTGCTTCTTTTCCTTCACAGTGTTTTTATTTAATGTGAAAAATAAACTGCACCGAGGGGAAAATGAAGTAAAGAATATGCAGTTAAAATGGCATAAAATGATAACCCCACAATTATAGCTGTCCCATAAGAAAGATAATCATACCAAATCATAAAAAGTTTATCTCAGTATCTTATAGAGGTAAAACTATATTTGTTTAATATCTAAAAAATATAAAATGATCCAAAAATAATTTAAATTTAAATTTTTCCATGTCATATATTTTGATTATATTATTTTATTTCACCCAACTTTCCCCAGTTGGTCCCCACTTCCTTATTCATCCAATGTCATGTTCTTCCTGTCTCTTGCAGGAAAGAAAAAACAACACTGAAAATAAAAATCAAAACAAAGCAACAAATTTTAAAAAGTAAGACAAAAACAAAGCAAAACAACACACACACACACAAACAAAATCAAGTCCATTTTTATTGAAAATAGATTCTTTCNTCATTTAATACATCCCAACTGCAGTTTCCTCTCCCTCCACTCCTCCAAGAACCCTCCACCTCCCCTCTCCCCTAGTTCTACTCCACCTACATTTCCCTTTACAAAAATAGNAGACCTCCAGAAGACAACAACCAAATGTGACAAAACAAGATATAATAACACAATAGAGAAGCCCTCCTATCAAAGCTGGACAAGGTAATCCAGTAGGAGGAAATGGTTTACAAGAGTAGGCAAAACAGTCAAAGACACACCTCCCACTATTATGAGTTCTACAAAAACAGCAAGCTAACAGCCATAGCATATATGCAGAGGACCTGGTAGAGACCCATGAGGGACCCTTGCTTGCTGCCTCACTTTCTATGAACACATATGAGCCCTNCTTGGTTGATTCAGTGAGCTATGTTCTCCTGATGTCCTCCATCCCCATCAGAGAGCCTTCCTTCTGCAGTAGGAACAGAAGGGAGCAGGCACAGAGACCTTTGTCCTTGCCAGACATTATGCAGAGAGCAAGTCTAAATTAGAGAGACAGAGTTTCTCTGGGTAGTCCTGGCTCTCTTGTAACTCACTTTGTAGACCAGGGTAGTCTCAAACTCACAGAGATCTGCCTATGTCTACCTTCCAAGTACTGGGATTTAAGGCATGTGCCATCATCACCTGGCTTATTTTTTCATTTTTATTTTTTTATTCTTCTTTTATAGAACACATCCCAACTGCAGCCTCCCCTCCCTCTACTCCTCCCAGTTGCCCCCACAGCTCCCCTCTCCCCAAGATCCACTGCTTCTCTGTTTCCATTCAGAAAAAAGCAATACCCATCATTCCATTCTCCAGTGGGGAAATGAGGCTTCCAATTTTTTATTCAAAATATATGTCTTTATAAGTTATCTCCATCTTTACAGTTTTTAGTTAAGGACACCGGCTGTAGAAATTCACCCAGTATTTCTCTGAAAAGATTAAATATACTGAACATGTACCATAGTCCACTCACAATTTGCAGCCGTTTTCCTAACAAACATCAAGTCTTTATAATTTATTTGAGCCTTAGTATGATTTAGATCCTTTATCAGCTAGTTTCAGCACTCATATTGTGTTTCTCCCGCACTCACTGTACTTACCAAGGTAAACAAAGAACTTAAAAGAAGTCCTTCTCTTCCACAGCATCCCATCTTCTATTCTCTACCTATTGGCAGTTTCAGTCACTGACATGATGAGCACAACATCCGCACATTTTCATTGTTGCCTATCTGTATTTCACCTCATCCAGTTCATCATCATGCTCTGTAAAATTTACTTCCAAATATTTTGTCTTTAAATTTTCCTCTTTTCACTGAGTTGTTTAAGATACTAGTCTCTTTCTTCCAAAGTTTTGCAGTAGCCTGTTATTTTTCTTCTGTACTATTCTTAACATACCTAGTCTGTCTGCTCTGCCTATAGAGACCAATTGTGTTGCAGTTCAATTTAAAANTTCCCACCATGTTTTTGTTGTAATTAAATAATATCCACATCCATCCTTTATGACATCTGGTAAGTCCCATCTGTGTACGATCAGAGTTCTCTACTTTTTCTCCTATATCCTATCTCTTCTGGCCACAGATACTCATATGCTGAACACATAATGTAGATTTCTCTCAAAATATTTGTGATTGCTTCTCTTTCTTGAGCAGCTTGTGATTAATAATCTCTCCCATGATACTTTCTCTTTTTAGAACATTGTCTGGAATATTATTATAATTATTATCTTATTATTTATTGAAAATCAGAAATTATAATCAATAATTTTTCTATATTCCTCACTATGTGTCCAATAACTTGAAGATGGTTAATAAACATTTTTCACTAAATGTTTAACATTATAGTCAACTTTGGACTCTTCCCTGATATTATTCTGAGCCTCTAATAATCATTCTTCTTTTCTCAGTTCTATGAAATTAGTGTTTAGATCTCAGATATGAAGAAGATCCTGCCTTTGTATTCATGCTTTATTTAACTTATTGACATGATCCCCAATTCTGTCCATGCTCCTCAAATTCTAGAATTCCATTTAATATATGGTTTAATACATTGTGTGTAGATACTGCATTCTCTTTATCTATTCATTAGTTGATGGGCATTTACGTATTTTTCCTTTCTTGGCTATTGTAAATAACACAATCAACATTGTTTTATAGATGTGTTATCAATGGGTAGATTTCCTTTCCTTCTTACTGTATACAGCACCAGGCTTTCTGGGTTATATGACACTCCTGCATCTGTTTTCATTATTTTGAAGATCTACCATTTAGCTCTCTATGATGGTGTGATGTATTATTTTCTTTAACTTTTACATACATTTGCCTTTTTTAGGACCCCTTCTGAATCCCATAGGGCTGACCAATTCTTCTTTTGGTGCTATACTAATAGCCACAAAGGCTTTCTTCCTTATTCTGTCTTCTTTTTCTTATTGTCTCTACATAGAATTTTTTCAAATAACTGTCTGTTTTCAAGCACATTATTTCTGTCTTCTGTTTATTCTTTTTGGTTATTGAGTCTTCAACTANACTCTCAATTCTATTTCTTGTGTACTTTTCAGCTCAATGATTTCATTTTGATCTCCTAAGTTTGTTTTCATGTCTCTGTTGAGTTTCTCTGTTGGATTACTGTCTCATGTCTCAATGTCTCAATGTTTTCTTTACACTCATTGATTTTCCTTAAAAACAGTTGTTTTACACCCTCCAACAATGCTGCTCACTGTCCGGTTATTTTATGACACCCTGTACTGATGGTTGCTTTATGCAGGTCCTGGCTCCTGAGTTACTTGATGTTTAGGGTTTGTACTTTTTTCCTGAACACTTCAGGTTTAGGCAGTTACCCCATTCTTCATGGCCTGGATTATTGGTGCCTGTCTTCCCAGAAATTCAGGGAGGTTGCTTACTTCTATGAATTGCTAGTCACTACTATTTTTTCCAAAATTTACAGAGTCCTTATTCAAGGCTGTCTACAAGTTAATGTTGGTGTATTTCTTTTGTTTCAGTACTACATGGGCTATGCAGTCATTGGTGTGTCCCAAATATCCAATTAATATGTTGCTCAGAGTAAACGGAGAGGGATTGACAGAAAAAAAAAAAAAAGGAAGTCTATTCTTTAATAAGTCCATCCTGAGATCCAGGGTGAGATCAAGCAGCTGATTCACAACTAGTACCTTATGACCTAATTGATGAGTACCTCCTGACTCTAGGTAAAAAGCCAGGAAGTGAGTTATAAGGAGAAAGAGGGAACTGTTCATGTCTCAGGTCCCAACTAAATTTCATTCATCATGGGAGAAAACTGGATGTTATCCTTGCCGAATGAGTATTTTACCCATTTCTTTAAAAAGAAACATTTCTAGAAGTCCTTCCTAAGGCAAAAGTATGCTGTAGAAACATAAGGTCAAATTTCAAGTGCAATGACTCTGCAGGCCCCGTGGAAAAAGAAATCATTCAGAAACACACTTAGCAAAAGAGAAGGGAAGGGGAAGGATACACTTGCACTTGTATCGTTGAATACAGAATTGTTTTTTACCTTCAAGTAATTTCATTAATTGTTTAAAACTGGTGAAACTGACCCAATTGTAAATGACTGGCAATATAAAAGGAATTGGATGTACTCTAGTCACTTGGAGTTTAATTCATCCTATTTGAAAAGATTCAGGGTAGAAAAGTCAAAGTCCACTTGGGCAGGACAAAAGCTTACTCTTGAACAAGTGGGTATGTTCAGAAGAGAAAACTCACAGAGACAGGAGCATGCAAGTTTTGGTTTTGGTTATTTCTTTTATTTTTGAGATCATAAAGTAATTACATTATTGCCCTATTTCCTCCCCCTAAAGCCTTCCATATACCACTCATTGCTCTTTCAACATATTTCTATTGACTTGTTTCAATCATATGTATATGTATATCTACATATGTATTTATACATATACAGATTTTTATATATTAATTTAATAATAATTATTTATATATAATTATATATATTTATTCCCAAATATAACTTGTTCAGTCTCTTTAATGTTACTTCTATGTATGTTTTCAGGACTGATCATTTGGTTATTGAAGTAATGAAATTGGCAATAAACCTAAAATCACCACTTCACTAAACCTGCAATTGGTTTTATTCTAATGCACACGGGAGGTGACTGTATCTTTTCCCTATTAGCTGGAGTCCGACCCCTCAGCCTTAGTCAACTGACTAATTTTAAAAGAAGTGGCACAGAAAAAAATGACGGAGGAAGCAGATAACAGATCCTTGCTGCACGAGGAAAAGGCTCAGGGCTCCAGGCCATCAAACTCAGCAGGGATCCTCTGTGTAAAGAAAAATTTATGCTGGATTCAAACATTTGCATAAAAGTAGTACTTGGTGGACAAGTATCTCTTGTTCTAAACACAATGTTACAGTATTTGATAGAAAAGACTCACATTTAATATTTCTTACAATAATAAGTCAATCAGTCACATGTGACCGCCCTGTCAACACAAGCAAAAGAGTATGAGACCATAAAGGTTAATGCACAGAAAATGATGAAAAAAAGAAAAAAGATTTGTAAATTTTTTTCAGTACTGTGCTGCCCTCCTAGGAACAGGGATAACTGGTATTTCTGTGTTTAACAAAGGGAATCATAAAGTAACATACAAAGTATGGCAGTTTCTTAAATAAAAATTATGAACAAAATTTACATTTCAAATTTCATCAGTAGGTATGGCTTGGATTTGTCTCATAAAAAATGAATGGTTTTATGTCTCATTTTGGAACAAAATATGCTCACATTTTTTTCCTACAGTCTAAAACTATAGAAAATAACTTATTTAAATGTAACACTTGTCACAATGTATTAAATTGCACAATTTTACTTAAATGGGTTAACCTTCACATACCCAGTTTGAGCACAAATAAATATAACTACGGTTTAAGAATTTCTTCATCTCAGTATTTTATATATTGAAAAGTGAGGCATATATTGCAGTTGCAAACATGCATTAAAAAGAAGGAAATATCCACTGGGTAAATTTTTAAAAGATAAATGTGGCTTTTGAAAATACCTAATTGTAGTTCCTGAGAAAAAATGTGNTCTACTATGTCTAACTGACCTTATAATAAGATTGCAAATACCCAATATGTATGTTTATTTAAGGTGAAATAAAACTGTGGGCTCACGCTTTTCTGCATCTGAATAAAGAGAATTCTGAGAAATATGCCTCTATAAAAATTAATTGGAAAAATTAAGAATAATGCTGTAATGAACATAGTTAAGCAAATGTCCTTGTGGTGTGGTTGTGTGTCTATTGGGTATATGCCAAGGAGTAGTATTGCTGGGTCTTGAGCTAGGTTGATTCCCAGTTTTCTGAGATGGTACCATACTGATTTCCAGAGTGGCTGTACAAGATTACATTCTCCACCAGCAGTAGAGGAGGGATCCTCATTCTCCACATTCTTAGCCATTCTGACAGGCATAAGATGGCATCTCAGAGTCGTTTTGATTTGCATTTCCCTGACGGCTAAGGATATTGAACATTTTTTTAAATGTCTTTCGGCCATTTGAAATCCTTCTGTTGAGAATTATCTGTTTAGCTCTGTAGTCCATTTTTAAATNGGATTATTTGATATTTTGCTGTCTAGTTTCTTGGGTTCTTTATATATTTTGGAGATCAGCCCTCTATCAGATGTGGGATTGGTAAAGATCTTTTCCCATTCTTTTTGCTTTTTTGTCTTATTGACAATGTCCTTTTCAACAGAAGCTTTTCAGTTTCAGGAGGTCCCATTTATTGATTGTTGCTCTCAGTGTTTGTGCTACTGGTGTTATATTTAGGAAGTGGTCTCCTGTGCCAATGCATTCCAGGCTACTTCCCATGTTCTCTTCTATGAGGTTCAGTGTAACTGGAACTATATTGAGGTCTTTGACAGAAAAAATTGAAGTCTTCTTGTGTTTCAGTGTACTATGTCATTTGTATGTCATTAGAGCTTTATACAATACTGGGTCTTTTGCATATTAAATTACCACCTTGCCCACTGACACTGGGCACCTCTATAAATGATTTGATCCCATAAACCAATTATAAGCAAAATGTCAGGGAGACTACAATTTTGAACTAAAATTTGCATTAGCACCTCAAAGACCAATACAAAAATGAAATCAATCATGCCCCAGTACACACAGAACATAGAAACAACCAGACANCAAAAATAAACAAACAACAACAAAAAAACCAAGGAACCGAACCAAACTCACATGATTCACTGCAAGGAATCAAGTCAGTGGAAGCTGAGATGATCAGAAAATCCTTTCTGCTCAAACCTCTGCACAGAAAGACACTGGTAGTCATCTAAGGTGGCTTATGCACTATACTGTTTACTTGGCTCTGTGCAAGCTACCACGAAAAATTTTTGCCATGCTAAGTGGAATACTTTTGATTTGGGGCAACAAATATTTTCGACTTCCCAATAAAAGCTAATTGAGTTTATGCAATTTGCTTTGTTGAAATGTTTCCCTTTATCAGGTGTGGTGGCACATGCCTTATATCACTCACAGTCCTGGTGACAGAGCAGGTGCATATCTGTGAGGTTGAAGCCAGTTTGGTTTGTA
>LZPO01056184.1:0-12202 GCA_001675575.1 Neotoma lepida
TAATAAGACAGGAAAGCTTAATGAACAGCTCTGTGTAGATTTTTACTTTACTATGAATGAACCTGTGGATATTATGCCAAACCTTGTGGATATTATGCCAAATAAAATAGGCCTGTTACAAGAACATAAACCCATGTGACGCCACATATAATTCACTGAAAGCACTTAGAATCATAGAGGCAGAAGCGAGATGTGGCTGTGAGGGTATAGGGAAAGAGAAACTTCTTGTAGAACAGGCACAGGGTTTCAGTTTTGCAGCATGAAAACTTTCCAGAGATTGTCTCACAATGTGAAGATACTTAACATGATTGAACTCCACACTGAGAAGTGGGAAATCCCTGTTACATGTCTTTTTACATTTTAAAAAATGAAAGGAATTATGGGATGTTCACACACATACACACACACACATATACACACACATACACATATACACACACACACATACACACACATACACACACACACACACGGGAGGGGGGGGCATTAGGGAAGATCTGAATGTATTTGAGTGAAAGAATGTGGGCTTAATGACCACACAGAAGCAGGCAATGGGCTGGCAAGAGACAGAAAGAGGCTGCTTATGAAAGGGACCCAAGAACATGGAAGGAGGAGGCTGTATTTTCTTTGTGGTTTAGGATTACAGCCTTTATCCATATTCATTCCTAACCAGCAACCAGCCCACTTATTCATGTCATGATTCGACATCTCACTATGCATATTTCACTTAAAGAAGAATTCTAAGAGGTGGCTTAACTTGGTGGGTTTTCATTTTAACTTAACTATGTTAGGTTTGAGTTGACTACCTATTTGTTTGACATTCCATCCCTGCGACCCAATACTTGACTGCAAGGATCACAGGGATGGATGGAATTAGCTCATGGTTTCCCAGGTCTCTGTGTGTGGTCATATACACGATGACAAAAANTGTCAGCTGGTCCCATGACTTTGGGCCGTGGCGAAGCTGCACATTGTGGTAGTGGCTGTGCAAGTAGTCTGTTTATATCATGGTACACAGGGAGCGGAAAAAAGGAAATGTAGAGAGAGCCACGGTGACATCTCTCTGCCAAGGACACTGATGTCAGGGCTCAGGAGGTCCTTATTTACCCAGCCAACACAGTTGCCTTTGTTGGAAACTGCTATGCCCATTGTTATCCGTGTCACTTCATGACGGATAACTTAAGACTCATCACACCCTGGGCTGGTTAACACACAGGATTTAAAAGTTTATCCATGTCTCCGATGCCATCCTTTCAGTCAGTCTCCCTTAAGTATATCCCCAGTGCAAAAGCTGTTGAAGTGTGCATCTCATCATTGAAATTCTCCCTTCTTCACTGGTTTTCTTCAATGGAAAGGCCACAGGTGAAGTGTTTTTAGCCACAAGTTTGTTAACTCTCTTGAGCACTGTAAAAGACTGTGTTGGTGACAGTATTTCCTATATGATTGTGAACAATGGACTGATGTTTTTGTCAGTGATGGACCATATAGCTGAAGGTTCTACTATAGGATTATAGCGTAATGCAATTGAAACATTTCCAGTCACTGTGAGGCCATTGCACAATGTATTCACTCGGCATTTGCAAGGATGCTGGTGCCAGCAGCTTGAAAGTATAACACTGACTATTGTGTGCAGTCTAAGATACTTACCAGTAAATAACTGTGCTTCTGGGCTACATGTATACATATATGTTACTTTCCTATTGCTGTCATAGCTACCATGACCAGAAGCAACTTATAGAAGAAAGATTTTAAGTTGGCTTACAGTCCCAGAGAGATAAGAGTCGATCATGGGGTAGAGACATTGCAGAAGCAGCAGAAGCAGGAAGATGAGAGCTCACATCTCCAACCATAAACATGAAGCAGGGAGTGAACTGGAAGTGAGGCAAAGCTGTAAGGTCTCAAAGCCCACCCCTAGTGACATACTTCCTCCATCAAGGCTGCACACCTACACCTCCCAAAACAGTGCCTCAAACACTTGGGGACCAAGTGTTCATATCCAAGCAAATTTCTCATGGAAACCACCGCAGCCACACTATGTGCTTCAGTCATTATTTTAGACTGTTACAGGGAGCCCACCAGAGATGACCACTCAGACACAGTTTATAGCCAGTTGAAAGTCTTCATTCCAGCCATCTGGGACTATACTCAGGTATTCAGGACCCAAGAATAGCCCTGAGTGTTTAGAATGTTCAGAGTAAGGGAGTTTGGAAGGCTAAAACCACATCCTGGTATCTGACTTGGCAGCTGTGGGGGAGTGGGTGTTGTACAAGCAAGTAGTTGAACAGAAGCTGAGATAAGCAGTTAGCTGGAGGGGGTTCTGCACAAGCAGCCAGTTTAAGAGAAGCTAAGATAAGNTAACTGGGGCATCTTAATCTCAGGTTCCTAGAACAGAGTTCGGTAATTTTCTTCAGGGCTTCCCATCATGGAAATCAAATTCCAATCAAGCCGAAAATGGCCTCAGCAAGGATACAAGATGGAGGAACCTCTGCACTGTCTTGCCCTGTTACATTCCCTACTGGTTCTACGCTTATGAGTCAAATCATTGACTCATCCTGTTCTAGGGGCCATAGTTGGTCCTAAGGACCAGTAGCTGAACTGAGTTTACTCTCTGTTTGAGGTAGTTGGCCATGCAGTTGAGGATGCTGAGTCCCACCGCTAATATGATCAGGACAAGAATGAATGGTCTGGCTAATGCTGACAGTGAGGTGCTCAGCCATTGGGACCAGGTAAACAGAATAAAAATAAAAATTATCTGACCCGTGTCTCCTTCCTTCCCTTTCTTTGAAGTACCTGATCATGGCAAAGTCTTCTGAAATTACCCCTGATTGGTTGGCATAGAAACAGCAGGTTCCTGCTAAAGCCATACGTAATCTTTGTGCTTCATCAAGAGAATATCTGCACTTCTTCAGTTTTGCAGAACTCCTTCTGCTAAAGAGTCTACTTGTTTTTCTAGTCTGGATATGAAGTCTTCCTTCTAATATCCCTAAGTCCTAGTCCACTTGCTTACTTTATTCTCTAAAGTTCTAATCACTGACTATGAGGACCCCTCTTTCTGTAGTTATTGGCCTCAGTTTCTCAACCCCATTTGGCACAATAGAAATTCCCCTCATTATTGGACCCTTGAAAGTATGGGGGCCTGTTCACAGAATATGCCTAGAACTGGATTTCCTCTATTTTTTCTCTTTCAAAAGATTAAGTCCCCACATCCACCCCTTCTGTAGTTTAACCAAACTCCAAAAGTGGGCATAAAAGAACACAAGTCTATAGACCTGGGGTTGCTCATCTGTTGTCAGATTAACTATTGTCTTCCCTGTGTCTGCTGTTCTTAATTCCCAATTCCAGATAGGGGCGTGGTGAGGGTTGTAGCTTCCAGTCCCCATACAGAAAGGAAGGAAAAGGATGAACACAGTGTTCTGGGTTAATGATCTCAGGTCAGACTTATCTTCAAGGATCTGAAGTCCAAGTGAGTGATGGTCCATCTGTCATTGTCCACAGTGGCCTTCTTTAATTGGGAGTGATGGATCCCGGAGATGACATTGGCCACTTTCACAGCAGTTGGGGAGGTATGGATTAATTGATAGGGTCCCTTTCAGGCAGGTTTCAGAGTCTAGGTAGGAAATAGTAGGTGGGTTCAGAAGTGGGAGAGGCAGGATTCCCTTTACTGTCTGGTCAATGGCCTGGCGAGCTTTAAGCAATTCCTGCAAGAACTTGAAAAAGGAATGACCAGACATTTGTGCCTGGGGGATATCTCAGAGTTTAGGGAATATGAAAGGTGGTCTCCCAAACATAACTTCAAAGTAGTATGCCCCATGGGTAGGAGCACTAAGCCTGACCAGGGCAAAGGGGAGGAGGTTGGCCCAATTTTCACTGGTTTCCAGGACTAATTTAGCCAAAGTCTCCTTAAGAGTACCATGCTTCCTTTCTATCTGACCTGAGCTCTGTGCCTATACACACAATGTAATTAATATTTAATATCTTTGTTAGATTTTGAGACACTTTGGCCATGAAGCCTGGGCCATTGTTTGACGCCAAAGCTTGGGGCAGCCCAAACCTAGCAATTATTTCCTGAAGAAGTTTCTTGGTAACTATTGGAACAGTCTCTGTTCAGGTGAGGTAGGCATCTATCCAACCTGAGAAGGTATCTACACACACCAGCAAACATTTATAGACTAAAACAGTAGACCTGGTTTTAGTGAAGTCTAGTGTTCCCCAGTCTCATTTTCTCTCTTTGTGTGATGGCTTTTCCCTTTAGGGTTTACCTGAGCACAAGTGACACATCTAGAAGTGGTGTCTTTAACAGGCTCTCAAAATTGGAACATAATGCCTCTGTCTGAGGAATACAGTGCTTTTTGTGGCCCCTAGGGGGGTGGCCTGGTAAAGAGCTGTAACTAGTCTCCTTCCCAGACAGGCAGGAAGGACAGGTCTACTGTCAGCAGCATCCACCATCCTTGTTCATCCTGTGTGGCCAGTTCCTTTTATACCCATCAACCTGACTTGGAGAGTGTTCAGGGCAGTCCGGTAAACTGGGCTCTGGCAGGGCTACCAAGGCTAGGAGAGGCCCCACTGGTTCTAGGGCCGTTTCAGTGACTCTGTTGTTTCTGGCTTCTGGGGAATCCCTTTCTTGGCTAACCAGATAGCTTCCAATAGGGCTAAGATTTCTTCTCTATTTTTTATTTTGTTTCCTGCTTTTTCCCTGAATGGAGTATCATGAACTTGAGCCATGGTGAAAGCATTTTGGCTATCAGTGTATATGGTGATATCTTTGTCCTGCCCCCAGTGGAGTGTGTGAGTCAAAGCTTAAGCTTAGCTCATTGTACTGAGGTCCCTCTCCTTAAAGTTTGTGCCCAGATAGTCTGATCTTAGCTCAGCTCCACTGCTCCTGCATACCTGATCTGGTCATGGATGAAACTTCTCCCATCTCTGAACAATACCTTGTGTAGTGTTGCCAATGGGACTTCAGTTATATCAGGCCTGATAGACTGGATTGTCAGTCACCTCAAGATGATGCAGGGGTTCTGTGAGATTGTTATATGACAGAAGACTGACGGGGTTGAGGGCTGATATCTTATGGAACCAGATGTGGGGCTGATCCAAAATCAGAGCTTGGTAGTTGCTCACATGGGTGTTAGACAATCCATCTCTCAGGTGCCTTCCTCAAGAGGACCTCCACAGAGTGTCAGGGCTGTCAGCAACAGTTCTTGTCCTAAAGTTAATTTGTCAGCTTTTTTTTTTTACAAGCAGGGTTGTGGCAGCTATGACCCTTATACATATGCTGGCTATCCAGCTGTAACCAGGTCAAGTCTCTTGGACAGATATGTCACCAATCTTTTTCAGGGTCCCAGGATTTGTATGAGGACCCCNTTGGCAGCCCCTGGCCTCATCTATGCACATATGGGATAGGTTAGTAATATCTGGGAAGATCAGAGTCAAGGCAGACCCCAGAGCCTTTTTCAGGCTTTGGAAGCTCTCTGCTCAGTCTTAGCCCACTCCAGGGCTGCATACTCCTGATACTGCCATAAAGGAGTTTGGCATCTCAGCAAATCCCATTGTCCATAGCTGTCAGTAACCAACTGCCCAGTAGTTCTTGTACCTGTATTTTCGATGTTGGAGTGGGAATTTTCAGGATGTGTGAAATACAGCTGTGGGAAAGCATCTGCCTTCCTTTCTCTAGGTTGTAGCCAAGATATGTGACCTGAGTAACGTACGGCTGAACACTTTTGGCTGAGACTCTGTAATCTGGGGCTTGGAGGGTTTTTCAAAGGCCTTCTGTTACCTGTCTACATTCCCCCTCCATGGTCGAAGCTATGAGGAGGTCATCTACATAGAGAAGCAGAGTGCTTTGTAGGTGTTTTTGTCTAAATTCCAACAGATATGCACTCAGGGCTTTGTCAAATAATGTTGGCCAGTTTTTGAAGCCTTTCAGCAACCAACCAAGTCTATATGAGTTGACCTGTATATCCACCCTCTGGGTCTGTCCATCCAAAGGCAAATATGAGTTGGTTGACCAGGGCCAGTGGGAGGCAGAAGAAAGTATCTTTTAGAGCCAGGGCTATATAGATCTTCTTTGGGGAGCAGGCACGCTTAGGACTGTGTAAGAGTTTGACATTTTCTACCTGTGTGTTGACATCCCTTAAATCCTGTAGTGATGGGAAGTGTCAAGTGTCAGCCTTCAGGACAAGGATCAAGGGAGTGTTCCATGGGAAGTGGTAGGGGACAAGAGTTCTGCCTCCCTCAATTGGTCTATGTGTTTGTCACTCCCTTGCTTGGCCCTTCAATCCATGGGGTATTATTTGACCAGTACCTGTGCTGCAGAACTTAATGACTTAACTATGATGGTTTAACCTCAGCCCCAAATCAGGGTACCATGCTTTCAGTTCCTGCAGGTAGACTGAGGATAGCTCTTCCTTCATTGTGCCTTAGTCCATATAAGAGGTACTCCTTGGATAGAGGACAGGTGTCCAGAATATTGGTCAGAGCTAGGCTTGAGTCTAGGGTTGGACTAAGCAAGTTCCCCCTCATCAAGATGTTGGCTCTGAGATTTGGTAGTAAGTCCCTTCTGATGAAGTAATATGAGCAGTTCAGCATAACCAGAAAGTAATGAGTTGCAGCAAATTACCTTAGCTCCATGGTCAGGGTGGTCATCTATGAAAGTAGGTGGTTTGGCCTTGTTGCTCCTAGAACTGCTGTCTTNCTGGAGGTGAGGGATCCAAGGGGTTCTGTTAAGACAGAGTAGGCTACTCTGGTGTCTATTAGGAAGTTAATGGGTTTGCTCTCTACTCTTANAGTCATCCTGGTCTCCTGGGGCTAATTCATATGGAGCCCTGGCCCTGTCAATTTTTAGCTTGCTGGAGGATTGGGTGGCTCTCCTTCTATTTTCCATTTGGGCTATGACTTTCATTCTTCCAGTGACCCTTCTGGTTATAACAGGCACAATGGTCCTCTTCCAGACATTTCCTTTCCCTTACTCCTGGTCTTAATGTGTATGTGTGTATCTGTGTGTGAGTATATGCACATAAGTGTGGGCCTGGCATGGCCAGAAGAGGGTCTTGAATCCCCTAGAGCTGGAGGTGCAGATGTAAGCTGCCTGACCTAAACTCAGGTCCCTTAGAAGGGCAGCAGCAAGTGCTGCTAACCACTTAGCCATCTCTCCAGCCCCAGGTAAGAATTCCTTTACTCTTTAAAAGACTCTCGTGCTGTACGGTATGTGTGCATGTTATTTTCTATGAATTCAGTGGGTGTTATAAGCAGCCCAGTTTGCTTTTCGTAAGTGTGACTGGAGCCCAGATGGTTTTGTTTACTGAAAAGGGCATAGCCTCAACAATGCACTGTAGGATTGGGTGCAAATAACATCCTTCCAGATTTTCTTTCTGAAGTACAATACTTCGTTTTGTATTTCCATTGGGAGACTTTTGACCATTGTCAAATAGTCTTCAGTTATTCAGTGCATGTTGATGTGTGCACACACACACACACACACACACACACACACACACGCACACACAGTAACACACACGAAGACCACCCAAGCACATCACTTCCTGTGGTAAATTCCACTTAGATTGAGAAGGGCAGGAAGGGGCCCAGGGGATGTGCAGAGCCATCTGAANGCTTGAGAAAAGTCAAGGTGCTTCAGTCAGCCAGCAGGGAGGGTCTCTGCAGCTGCNTGTCATCGTGTTAAATGACACAGCAGGCACAGTGGTCCCCTTTGCTCATTCCCAGTGAAACCTGGACTAGGTCTTTTCAGGGGAGCAGTCATTCTCCTTGGTGTCAAAGCTGCTTTCCACATTGTCCCCATGTCACAAGTGCTAGATCACAAGCTTCCAAGTAGCTGAGATCACACAGTGGAGAGGATCCTGTGAGAGAGTGGAAGGCAATATTTGTGTTTTATAGAATGATCATTTCTGAGGTGATCACAGAAATTTGTTCTCAAGAACCCCAATTCTGAAATCATTTGAAGACATAAAGTCAGACTGAACCCCTTTGCCCCAAACTCCAAACTCCTGAGTTAACTTACATCATTTATGGATGGTCTTTTTGTTTTGTTTTATGTCATCAGTCTATTGATTTTTAAATTTTTCACAAAATATATATTTTGTTCATATTCCTTAACATTCCCCAAATTCCTCCCAGATCCTGCCCATGTCCAAGGTTAAGACAAACAAACAAAAAACCCAATACCCCCCCCCAAAAAAAGGTAGTAGAACAAACCAAAAAGTGCATGCACACACAAAAATGGAGTCTGTTTTGTTTTGTGTTGACAACTCTTCCTGGGCATGGAGCTTGCCCTGGGGTCTGGTTGATACATGCATTGACACCCCGTTGAAGAAAACTCCCTTTCCCATCAGTATCAATTGTAAGGAGCTTCTTGGTTAGGGTGGGGCTTTGTGTCCACCTTCCGTTTGATCTCAGTTTGAACCTGTGCAGTCTTGTGTGTNCTGTCACACATGGTTGGACTTTTTGCACCATCATTGAGCCTCTGCCCTCCTCAACAGTCCTTTCTCTGCTGTCTATTTATGTCTAGGGTCCTTATCCCCAGGTCAGGTGATCTAACTTCATATCTGGCATAAGTGAGTGACACGGAGTGTTATCTGGCTCAGGNGACAGTGAGTTTGATGTGGGTAAAGGGAATTTGATTTCTGGCAAGTGCTGAACAGTAGAAAAAGAGACACAAATCCATGTGAAAACTTATTTGACTGCTTAAATGGTGCTAGAAGCATAGTGGACCAGATTTTTGTGATGGCTCCTTGGTCTTGATTTCTCTCTGCATTTCAGCTGCCCTGGTGGGGTGTTTATCTGGTGAAGTGGCTAACCACAACTACAACAGCAATAACAGCCCTTGAGAGAATCTGGCTTCTCTTGCTGGGCTTGCGGTGTGAGCTGCTTCTCCCTCTGTGGAGGTTGTGCACAAAGCCAAAGGATTCTGTCTTGCCACACTGAGTGTCCATCATGTATGAGACACACCTGGCATCTCCTGAGCTTATGGCTGTCTCTTATACACATCTAGATGTGTATAAGAGACAGGTGCAGGTTGTGCACAAAGCCAAAGGATTCTGTCTTGCCACACTGAGTGTCCATCATGTATGAGACAAACCTGGCGTCTCCTGAGCTTATGGTGGGAAGCACATGGAGGCTGTGACTTACCCACATGTCCAAGGAAGCTGACTGTCAATGGCCAGCCAGACCTTTGCCCTGGTCTGGCCCCTAGTGGGAGAACAGGCTTCTAAATGAAGAGTCAGTAGCAAATGCTCGAGAGGCCCCTCAGCCTTGGGCCTAGAAGGTAGTGGCTCTAGAGGCCCCAGACCCCAGGGGTGTACCTTGTTCTGGAGACTTCTTAGAAGGGCAGTTGAGAAGAGTTCCTCACCTATGGCTTTCTGAGTTCTCAGTCAAGGAGCTCTGGCTTTCCATGAGGCCTTAAGCAGCATCCAAAGCATGCTGGGCCCAACTGAAGAGACAATTCACTGGTGTTCAACAAAGCAGAAAGTGTGTGCTCACGCCTCAAGGTGGAATACCCCACTGTGTGATCAGAAGAGCCCATGGGGTGGCTGCTGGTTCAGGCCAGCTTCAGCCCCTGGGTATTAAAGTGGTAGTGTTTACCAGTATTCACACAGCTCTGCAGGTGGGTTAACTGTGTGAACTTGGTCTTCCTATTGGGTTGTATATCCATGGAGAGTGAGTTTGAAATAACATTGTCATGTGGAGTTGTATTTAATGTATTTGACTCATTGTAACACGAGGCTGGAGATGATCTGAGTATATGCCTAGGTACACAAGCTTTGATAGCACTCTGTTTCATACTGAATGTGAAATGACATTGTGAGGGGTCCCTGCAGGTTTCCAGCTGGGTAAGCGAACCGGGCTAAGAGATAAGAGTGTAAACCAGTGCAGACTGACTTCATCAACTGGATCAAACTTCGGAGAGTCTAATGCCAGGTGGTTTATTCCCAGTGTATTTAAGCACAGTATAATTTTGGGGGAAAAAAAAAGTGTCCTGGTGTAATACAAATCCCACTGCACAAGGTTTCATTGAAACTCAACTCAGGGCAGATGTTATTTCTTCCAAGAAGATGGGTTCTAGAGATAAGCTACCTATTCTACCTTAAGGGCCTAGGGAAGGATGTNGCCTGGTCTAGGTCACACAGATAGCATGGAGGTCATTTGAGCTATTAGCCACCTCCAGTCCTGGTTGTAGGTGCTTGTTATGGCCTGGCCCAACAGATNACACAAATCACCAGANTGTTAATCACTTCCAANTCTCATCTTTCTGGATGAAAGAACAGGTTTTTCATCTTTCCATTGTAAAGACAATCCTGCTTCACATTCCTAGTTTCTCTGGAGATCTGTGGGATCAAGGACCTTTGTGCTATGTTCCCAACATATGTACCTTGTGAACAAAGACCTTTGTGTGCAGATTGATGCTGGCCTGGTAGTTGCTGTTCTTTTCGATGTGGCCCAATATCCAGGAAGAAGCTGTTTAAGAGGGGAAGGATGTGTCTTGGCTCAGAGCTTTCGAGGGAGCAGTCTGTTATAGTGGCGCAGACGTGGCTGGTGGTGGCTGGTGGATGCAGCAGGGAAAGCCTGTGGCAAGGGCCTGTTTTCATTTCTATTGCTGTGATAGAACACTCTGACAAAAAGCAATTCAGGAGAGAAAGGGTTTATTTGGCTCAATTCCAGGTTACAGTCCACCCCATCAGGGAAGTCATTATCACAGGAATTTAACATAGCTAACAGAGGGCGGTTAACACATGTGTGCCTAATGCACAGCTCACCTTCTCTGCTCTCAATGCAGTCCAGGGCCCAGAACCAACGAATGGTGCTGCCCACTTTCAGTCTAAGTCCTCACACCAATTACTGAAATTAAGATAACCCCTCACAGGCACGCCCACAGCCNAGCCTGATCTAGAAGCCAGAGGGGTTCCCAGCAATCTTCAAGTCCACTCATATAGTTATTGCTGACTGGCCAGGCTTTATGGCCAGAAGGCTCCCCAGCCTCCCNAAATAGCATCATCAACTCAGGAATCAGTGTGCTAACACAGGAGCCTGTGGGATGTGTTTCACATCCGAACCACAATGGTTGGTTCATCAGTGGCACCCGGGAGGACAATCATAGCNAGCAGTTATTGAAGAGGGCTCTCCAGACAGAGTGAGAGCTGAGGCACCTCAGAGTGAACAGAGGCCCATTCTGACCAGCAAGGCAAGCCCTTAGCATTCTCCCATGTGTATCAGGTGGCCAGAACCATCACAAGCCCCCNACCTGTTCCNTCATATGCTGACAGTGAGTCTTGGGTTCAATAGAAAGGACACTTCTCTCCATAAAGAAGCTTTATTCTTTTTTTTAAGCTGAAGGAATTTGTCTTTTCTAAGTTGCTCAATTGTGAGCAATCTGCAAGCAGCTGTCCACAAACCCAGCCCGTGACAGCATCACTATGTCTGGTTTCCGTTTGCTCTGCCCTGCTCAGTCCTGCTCTGTCCTGCCCACCCCAAGANCCCTGGTGACAGCTACCATTGTGTTAGGCTGTATTGATGGAGTTGTTACATGGGGGTTTGNGTTAGTTTCTCAGCCCCTTTTCCTTCATTTTAGCAAATTGTCTATGATAACTACAAACACCTGATTCTCTCTCTTATCCTAAAGACCCTCTGGCTGCCTGCATCAAATGTCAGATACCCAAGAAGACCNCTTCTGCAGCTTTACATCTTGTCATTCACCTTTTCTGATGTTTGTGCAGCTTCTACCGAATCTTTCCGACCACAGGACATTTGCACGCATTGCATCAGTTGCCTAGAAAGCCCCACTTGGCTCTTAGATACTCTCAGGCCTAGGAGTTACTACTAAACACCTGTTTGAAGATTCTTTCTTCTCAGGGGGGCTCATGTTCATGTCAAATGTCTGTCACACTTCTTCTATATCCATCCTGTATTTTTTTAAAATGTAACTCCTGTATNTGCAAGAGAGACAGAGACAGAGACCAAGAGACAGAAAGACAGACAGAGGGATAATAGAGGCGTAGGCAGACATTATTAGTGTGCCATCTGCTTTCCTCATTAGGCTGAGGTACTGATCCTCTGTACTGCCTGGTACAGAGCATACTAGCAATCAGAATTATGTTTGTGGAATGAATATTGAAACTAAACACAAAATTGGAAATTACTGGAAACCAGAAAAACTGAAAACCAGAGCCATGGTTCCAAGTATTAAATAACAATG
>LZPO01056184.1:12547-26474 GCA_001675575.1 Neotoma lepida
CCTCCTCCAAAAAGGTAAGGCCTCCCATGGGGAGTTAGCAGAGCCTGGTTCATTCAGTTGAGGCATGTCCAAGCACCTCCCCTTGCATCAAGGCTGTGTAAGGTGTCCCACCATAGGTAATGGGCTCCAAAAAGCCAGCTCATGTGCCAGGGATGGATCCTGATCCTACTGCCAGGGGGCCCCTTAAACAGACCAAGCTACACAACTGTCTCACTTATGCAGAGGGCCTAGTCCAGTCCCATGCAGGTTCCGCAGCTGTTGATCTGAAGTTCATGAGTTCCCACTAGCTTGGTTCGATTGTCTCTGTAGATTTCCCAATCATGATCTTGATGCTCCTTGCTCAAAGAATCCCTCTTCCCTCTCTTCAGTTGAACTCCTGGAGCTCGGCCTGGTGCTTGGCTGTCGATCTCCGCATCTGCTTCCATCAGTTACTGGNTGAGGGCTCTATGATGACAATTAAGGTATTCACCAATCTGATTACCAGGGTAGGCCAGCTCAGGCACCCTCTCCACTATTGCTAGTAGTCTAAGCTCATCCTTGTGGATTCCTAGCAACTTCCCTAGCACCAGATTTCTCCCAATCCCTGTGATGTCTCCTTCTATCAAGATATCTCTTTCATTGCTCTCTCACTCCATCCCTGTTCTAGCTTGACCATCCTATTGCCTTATGGTCTCATCCTCCATCCCTTACCCTCTATTGCCCCCACCCCTCACCCTCAGTTTACTCATGGAGATCTCATCTATTTCCCCTTCCAAAGGCAATCCATGCATCCTTCTTAGGGTTCTCCTTGTTAGTTAGCTTCTCTGGAGCTGTGGGTTGTAGTCTGGTTATCCTTTGCTTTACACCTAGTATCCACTTGTGAGTGAGTACATACCATGTTTGTCTTTCTGAGTCTGGGTTACCTCACTCAGGATGATATTTTATAGTTCCATCCATTTCAGTGCACATACTTATAAGAGATGATCCTGTCTTGTGGTTATATCATCCAAATTTTTAGTATTTCAATATATCATTATATATATATATATATTACCATTGAAAACTTACAATCACTTCTACAGTTTACTGAAAACAATTCAATTATCTAAGCAGTCATCAATAAAGTTCACTACTGAACAGTTACAAAATGACTCTTAAGAAATGTAAATTTTCATGCAAACATAAGCCTCAGAACATTGGAATGTGGGGCCAACATTGTGTCATTACATAAAGATATTTGCCTGCAAACCTGAGTCAAACCCTGAGACCCATGGAAAGATGGGAGAGAATGGACTCCAGAGTTGTCCCTGGCCTCCGTATGTACACATTACCTCCACCCCTCACACACACACCATGCACACACAATAATAAAAAAGTAATTTAAAAATGTTAGAAAGTAGTCGGAGTTACTAAGGCTTATTTGATTGATATTAATGTATCTGAGTAAGTTCTTTTTTACTTACATATGTCTCCCCAAAGTCAGTGAAAAAAGAATCTCTTAACACACTTGATGTGAGTGATTTTTACTTTATGTTTAAAAATAATAAGGCATGCCTTTGGTCCTGTTAAAATTATTNGTCTTTTAATGGAAACAATTTTAGAATTCTGATTATATGTAATTCTAGAAAGTTCTTGCATTATTTTATTTTTTTAATTAAAAATATTTCATCATGAGAATGNTTGGCTAGCATGCTTGTATTATTTCTTAATTCCAAGGAATTCCACAATTCCATGTGTGCTTTATCAAATGTGACCCACTTACCNTTTCTTAGAAGACATATTGCATACAGTTTCATTGCTCATTAGCAAGAGTTTCCTCTCCTGCTCAAATGTCAGTGTCATTTTCAGGACTGACTGTGTGGTAGGAATNTTGTCCTTAAGAACTTAGATAACACAAATCTAAAAGAGGCCACGTGAAAACCCCTCCCTTTCAAATTCCCATCCGGAGATGTAAAGACAATACACTTCAAGGTGCTGCTACTAATGCACGTGGAGAGTGTGGACTGGGAATGGTGTCTGATTAAAGAATTTACAGGTGGCCAGGTGAAACTTACGCAGGTGTTAAAGCCGTGCATATGAAGAGAGCACTGATCTCCCAGGAGACCAGGCCGTCTCACTTTTCCACAGGCTGTAAATGCCAAGATTATTGCGTAAATTTCCNTGAAGCTTTATAAAGAGACAGGCCATTGTCCTCAGTCATTAAGCATGACAGAAAATGCTGACATGTGGACTCTCAGATTCAGTAAGCATCCACTTTCTCACCTTTCCCCAATTGGTTGGTCCCTCAGTTTTATTGGTGATAACCTGNAGTATTTCTCAGTGACGTGCCATCTAACTTTTCTGGTTCTTGTGTATGCAAAAGTATTTCATAATTGACTGACATGATGGATGGCCTTAAAACTCAAAATGCAACATCATTTCTCTCTGAGATTAAAGCCCCGTGTATCTTTTTTTGTTGTTGTTGTTGTTGTTGTTTTTGTTTTTGTTTTTCGAGGCAGGGTTTCTCTGTGTAGCTTTGCGCCTTTCCTGGAACTCACTTGGTAGCCCAGGCAGGCCTCGAACTCACATAGATCCGCCTGCCTCTACCTCCCGAGTGCTGGGATTAAAGGCATGCGCCACCACCGCCCGGCCCCATGTATCTTTTTTAAAAGATTTATGTATTTATTTTATGTGCATTGGTGTTTTGCCTGCATGTATGTTGTGTAAGGATGTCAGGTCCCCTGGAACTGGAGTTACAGACAGTTCCGAGCAGCCATGTGGGTGCTGGGAATTGAACCTGGGTCCTCTGGAAGAACAGTCTTAACCACTGAGCCATCTCTCCAGCCCCATACATCTTGTTAAGAGTCAGATCCCAGGCTAACACCTGTTCACTTGTGGAGGACAGGCTAGCTCCCCATTGCCATTGCTGGTGACATTTCTGTACCCTCTGTACCTGGTGTTGTAGGCATGCAACTTTATTTCTTCCCTGCAATGTATTTTTCTGTCATTCTGAAAAACATTTCCCCTTTCTTCAGTGATAACTCTTTTGTCCTCTTTTTGAAGATTGACTTGTTCATCTCTTGATCTTTTGATGTTGTCGACACATTCTGTTTACTCTGGAAAACAGTTGTGCTTCTCAAATTCACACTTTCTATTCCTTTTTATCTTTTTTCCACCCAACAATAATACTTTAAATTCTTGTGTTCTTTTGTTCCTCCTCTGTTATTCTTTTTCACAAACTTGTTTTATGGGCACCACATATTCTACATTGTAAATATGGGTGAGTTATATAAAATATTCTGAATGTCTCTCCCTTTAGATTAGTAAATTCCAGAAGGCATAGCTCAGAAATTCTATGGTCTATGGCTACTTGTTGTGTTTCAGAATGAGGCAATGGAAAAGCCATCTCAAAACGCAGGTACAAATGTGTGGCTAATTGTGACCTAGCAGTAAAAACAGTAGTTGCTGAACTTAGATGTCATTATAGTAAGTGAATAAGTTGAGCACAGAGAGACAAACATGGCGAATTCAGCCACAGGTAGGATCTAAGATAGTTTAACTCATGGAAGCAGAAAGTAATATGGTAATTACCAGAGAAATGGGGTGGGTAGGTGGGGAAAAGGGAGACATTGGGCAAATGATAAGACATTTCTATTGGGAAGACTACTTGCTGGTAGTGCACTGCCCCATGTATTGACTGTCATCAATAATAATGTTCATTTCCAACAGCTACAGAAGACTAACTGTCCACAGCACAGTCAACCAATAAACACCTGAGGTGACTTCATGTCTGTTCCAGAGCCCCAGAGCACGTCCCACAATATACACAAATGAAAGTAAAGTTCATCTTTAAAAATAAAATATTTTAAGTTCAAAAAGTAAAAATAGCTTNTGAGTTGGCTGCATTACCTGGGAAATCTGCTAATGTCAGACAAGGAAGACTCCAGCCTCCAGGCTAGCTTCTTACCAACTAGTTGACTTAAATATTTTTGTCAGCACATATTAGTTCTTGAGTAAAGAACTTCATTTTTTTAAACATGGGGATAAATATGAGGCTTGGAGTGTCTACTTCTCTATATGCAGACTTTTGTGAATACTCTTTTTTTCTGTCACTCCTTATTGTCACCCTCTGTGGTACCCAGTGTCCCCTGGCTGGAACTGTGAGTTGGCTCTCTTTTCAGTGACAGTCCTGTGTGCTTATACTCTAGCTTCTCTCATCCCTGATCTTCCCTCTTCTCCACCTCTTGACAACTCGGGAAACCCCTGGTCACTCTGGCCTCTTTCATTTATTCTTTGCTGTCTACATTCAGAACTCAAAGAAGAGACCTGACTCATTTCAGGGGAAGTTAGTGAGGACAACAATCCAAAGGAGTGATTGCCTTTAAGTCAGTAGCATGTCTAACAGGCACTCAGTTGGCCCTCCATATCTGTGGACTCCATATCCAGCGAATGAACCATTCAAAGGTCACACATCTGCAGGGAAAATTGCATATGCAACGCATGTCCAGACTTTCCTTGTAATTATTTCATAAGCAATAAAGTCTAACAATGATTTTATAGCTTTTACCTTGCTGTTTATGACATTTAGGGGTNTTTTTATATACTGGGGAATAATGTATATTTTGTCTATACATACTACTACCCCATAGTATTTAAGGGACTTGAGCATCCATGGATTTTGTCACCTTAGAATTAGGTCTTGGAACCAATCCTGCAGAGAAGCAGGCACTCACTATGTACTCCAGGCTGGCCTTGAACTCAGGGTGACACTCTTGTCTTAGCCTCCATAGTGTTGGGATTTTAAGTGTAACCATTACCGTGCCTGGCTTCATTAATTGTTTATTTGTTCACTTAAAACTTTTGCTTGTCATATCCATCGGATTTCAATTCATTTCCAAGTGTGGGCTTGAGTGGCATTTTGTAGATAGACAGGAACTTTGCTGTCTAGCCAGTTCAAGATAAGATGCCAAGGCCATACTGTTCTTGAGGATTATAAAGGAGACAGGAGCAGGATTTGATCCCAAAGAGATGAAGGTCTTGACTGTGTTCCAAATATGGTTGTGGCCCTCACACACCTCTCTCCCCATGTCTCCATCTTCGAAAATAGCCCTTGTCCTGTTCTGGGGCTCAGATCACCACCCTGAGCAGGTGTCTGCTTCTCTACTTCCTTTGTCCTGGACGTTCCTTTGAGCTGGTCTTTGATTCTACCATTGAAATAGATTCATAATGGGTGTCTTTCCCACCAACAGGGAACTGACTTTGCATCCATAGTAGTTGCTTATATTAATCTCACTTGGCACACATTCTTTCCTATCTACATTTTCCATTTTTATTCCTTTTTTCTTCTTTCTCACCCAATTTTTTCCCAGGTCATATTTTCTTTATGTTACTGTCTGTGATTTGGGAGCTATATATCCAATTTTGATTCTATGAGTGGTTACTTTGGGGTTTTAAAACATATTTATATATCTAAGATACTATTTTCTTCCCTAATAAAAATGTAGAAGAAATCACCAACCATTGTTTTTCATAAAATGAGTCACTGACCGTGCTTTTTGTATCTTGACCTACTTCAAAATCATTGTTAGTGTAGAAGCAGCTGCCATAATCACTTATAATTTCTTAATTATTGGAAACATATTAAACTATTTTCTGAGAGAAGCAAGTTTAGCCCTCTCTCTTTTACTAGAACACAAAATGGCAGCTAAATTTACAATATAGGCCCCACTATCAATGTAGCACTTGTCCCCTAAGGAGGCTACAGTATCTAGAGAGGGAGCGCATCTTGAAGGAGTAAGTGCTTACCTTGGTCCTTAACTCATTGGAATCACAATTTAGTATTAAAAGGAATATTTTGGGTGATTTTTAAGTATGTTTATGCAGGACAGTAGGTTCAGATATTATTAGTATTTGCAAGAACACCCTAAAACAAAGAACAAGCTAAAATTCTTGCTTAATTTTCTAGCAAGTGAGGACTCTCTAAAGGCAAATAGTTGTATTAAAGACACAGAAAAATATAGTTAAATAATTTTTAGCATAAGTTACCAATAATAACAAGGTAGTTTGCTTCTCACATGCCTAAAGTGTGTTTTACCCATCTCACCTGTTCTTTAACATTAAGTTATGTTGGGCTCTGGCCACTCCTGAACAAGAGTGAACGGGTTAAATGGTTCCCTGTACCCACATTTGTGCATATCTGAGTATCTCCTCCACCACAGGAGAGGCATGGAGGTGGAGAAATCCAGCTATGCCTTTGCTCTTTGTGGGTAATAAAAATTACCCACTTTCCCACAGATGTCAAATCTGGCAGATTTCCATAGAAAATTTGGATTGAATGTCAACTACCCAAATTATTTTAGTGTCTGCTGAAGTGTGCACTTGGCAGGGATTTGAGCAGGAAAATGGGAAATGGGTTTGAAAACATTAATAATATCTGAATACAACTCCTTAAGCTGATTGTTCACTGGAAAGACTGAGGCACACATTGTCCCTGCAAACTGGAGCCCTCCAAGGATTCCAGGTGGGCACATTGTCATTGTTTCCAATATACAAGTGGGAGAGGAGCATGGGGAGGAGGCAGGATTTGCATTTGGCTTAGATAATTCAGTTTGGCTAGCAACTAAACAGAGCCTCAGTGGCACAAATGCCACACAGGCAGTGAAATTGAATTGGTTGTCACTGATTTAAAGATGGATTTGGTTAGCCTCATGCTGTGGTTTGGTGAGAAGACCCAAGCTCTTGCTATGGCATCAATCTCCAGTCTTTCTGTCTTCCTACCCCTTTCCTCATCAGCTCATCCACAGCATCTTTCCCCCAGCTTTTGACTTCTCTCTATATGTGATAAGGAGGTTGTGTCTTAGCTAGGTTTCTATTGCTGTTAGGAAGAACCAAAACCCAAGGCAAACTGGGTAGAAAGTGTCTATTTGGCTTATAGGTTACAATCCATCATGAGGAGAAGCCAATGTAGGAACCTGGAGGCAGAGGCTGGAGGAAGAGAAGCCAATGCAGGAACCTGGAGGCAAAGGCCAGGAGGAATACTACTCTTTGGCTTGCGAATCTTGACTTACTCAGCTTCGTGCTTTTATACACAATCCAGGACCACTTGCCCAGGGGTATTGCCACCCACAAGTGGGCCAGTCCCTCCCACATCTATCATTAATCAAGAAAATAGCTGTATAGACATGTCCTCATGCTAATCTGATGGAGGCATTTGGTTAACTGGGCTTCCCTCTCTCTAGATGGCTTCCCTCTCTCCAGCCTGTGTTAAGTTGAAAACAAAAAGGAAAAACAACAAAAGCCAACTAGCCAACGGAGGATGGCATTGTGAGAACTTAATCCTGGGGGGGCGAGGGAAGCTCCTTTGCTTCAGGAAGCAATTCAAACTACAGGATAGCAACAGAAGATGATTCTGAACAGTCTGTGGCATGAAGGGCCAGCTTAATCATCACACTAGAAAATTCTAGAAAAGTCATTGTAAATGTATCATTTACTCGTCTTTTCTTTTCCAAAGGTGAAGCCATTGTGAAGTTTATTCATTCACCAAAAACGCTGTTGAGCCTCTGCCTTGTCATTTGACCTGATACTACTAAATGCTAGATACTGAAAAACATAAAACAGAAAACCCATCTCCATGAAGTTTACCAAAGATTCATCACAAATGATTTACCATGTCAGATACTGGTAGATAGGAAAAGGAAAACAGATGATATGTTATGTGATGATATGTTACCCCACCAACAGGGTAGNGAGGGAAGGATTAATCAAGATAGCAGAATTTGAAATAACACACAAAAAAGTTGTGAAAGGAATCAGCAATATTGAAGAGAAAGAGACTAAAAGTAGAAGACCCCAGACACAAGCCCAGAGGTGGAGCCTGTAGAATTAAGAAACAGCAAAACTGACCTACACCTCCACCAGCTCCAGGCCAGGTTCACACTGTTTGCTAGAACCCTGCAGTCTAGGAGGGACCCCACTCAGGCTAAGTGTACTGTCTCTCTGATATACTTAGCCTCCCTCCTTCCTTGGTCTGTGGATTAGGTATTTGATACTAGCCACCAACTGAGAAGTTGTACTTCATCATCACTAGCAGTAAGTCCAGTGTTTATGACATGCTCTTAATTGTCCTTTAAAGGGCTTGGTGCCCTTCATGTNTGGCAGGCATTGTTTGCACACAGTAACTCATTAGGCCATTTAATAACAGAAATACTCTTCTCTCTTACAGAACATTTCTCTAGTCATCTTTGTCATCTTGTAATCTTCATCAAAACAAACAACAACAACAAAAAATAAATCTTCAGGAACTTGTCTAAGGAAGGTAGACTAGTGCTCTTTCAAGTCTTATCATTTTTTCCTTTCCCTCGGTCCAAAGTATAAATAAAATATAACTGTTAGTTTCACTCCCATTGGGGGAGAAAGATTACATATAGCATATGCATACAGCATGGCAGGTGAAGTCTCTGTATACAGCATGGCAGGTGAAGTCTCTGTGTCACCATTTCCCAGCACCTTAAACTACACCTGGGCATGCGACCTTTGTACCCATCTTTTCCTATTTCAAGGAGCGCCTTCATTTCCCTGCATTTAAAACTGTAATGACACCCCCCCAAACTTGCCTATAACTCCCAGGGATGTTTTTCCTTTCCTTATAAATATTTAAATCATAGCAGTGATTTTTAATTATTTGGAACTTTTCCTCAATATCTTAACATTTAAAACATGTTATAACATAAAACGGTTCATGTAAATTTATTGTGAAAAAGCTACTTCATTATTTTGTGTTTGACCTTAAAGAAATGGCACTCGGTTAGCAAGGAAAAAAAGTTTTTTTTAGTCTATCTGCAAGAAAATTCCTATGGTTTGCAGCTGGAACTTTGAAGCATACATGTCCAGCTTATAGTATATATCCTTAGCCCTCAATTTCCTCTGACAACCTCTCCAAAATCAAGGAGAAATGAAACCATCGATTTGCATACATTTTGGACAGAATGGTCTATTTAGAGCAGTGGGTCTCAACCTTCCTAACGCTGTGACCCTTTAATACAGTTCCTCATGTGGTGGTGATCCCCAACCATAAAATTATTTTCATTGCCACTTCATAACTGTAATTTTGTTACTGTTATGAATCATAATATAAATATTTTTGGAGGTAGAGGTTTGTCAAAGGGGTTGTGGCCCATAGCTTGAGAACTCTGGTTTAGGTGCGTATATTTATGTCAAAAAAAGTAATGCAAGGTGAGCCAGAGTAATTTGGGGGTTTAAAAATTTGATTAAGGCTGACCCCGTGGTGAGGCTCTGGGGTGAGTTCTGTAAATCTGCATTTCTAAGTATTTCCCTAAGCGGCTCTGAGTGCTCTGGACCAGGGACCACACCAGGAAAGTGCCATGATAGAAAATGAATAAAGTTGGCAAAGTGTGACCAACACAATCCCCAGGAACACAGCCATAACATCCCAGTGTTCTTTGAATAGACCCCAGAGCACNGTCTTCAACTTTTTGGACTCATTGGTGTTAATAATGACTAGGAGAGACAGCAGANGTCACGGTAGGGTTGGGTATATAGGCCACTGTTCCCTAAGCCTGTAGCCCATGTTCCTCCCCAACCCTTCTGTGAACCTATCTTTGGTGTAGAGCAAAACTGGAGTGTGCAGTTCCTGAAGGTCACCAGTGGGGTTTCTTGTTTGCAGGTAGCACTCCCCCACACTCACTAGAAGCTGTTATCAAAGCTGTAACACAGAGAGAACGTGGGACGATTCAGTANGATGAGCTCTGAGAAACATCAGGTCAGCTCACTGATTCCAGCATGACAGACTTGGGAAATCTAAGAAAGCCTTACAGCAGAGTCTGTTGGAATGTGTAAGGGGCTCCCTCCTGTGCACACACCTGCACGCAGGTGTCCTTTTTCTTAATTGCTGGTGCTGTTGTCACCAACCCACATCATGGTCTCTCATTTATTACAGTTCACAGAAGGAGTGCTTAGCACCAATTTTAAGATCCTTGGTGGTTCCTGCAATTTCTCTTGGACTGCCCCTATCTGGTGGGAGATGTTCATTTCGACTTCTAAGGCCTTATGTCAAGCACCCTAAGCTTGTATTTAAGTATATTGTGCTAATGGTACGTGCAGATTGTGAGAAATGAAATTTGTAATATGATCTTGACTTTACTACCAACATACTGTAGATTTCTACCTTTTTGTGGCCGTTATTTTCATTTTGTGAATGGGATTCCTAACATTCCCTAATCAAGCAAGTCACTAATAAACAGCCTTAGTGTGATGGATTTGATCTCACTGCNTTGACTTGACAGATGGGGATCCAACAGCCGTAAATTCTGTATTTCCAGTTTATTGCTGGGAAGGGAGTCTGTGTGCCCAGAATGCCACGAGACAGGTTGTTCTTCCAGTGACTGTAGTCTAGTGAAAAGAGAAAATAAAAGGCCCCTAGTCTTTGAAAGAGCACACTTTTAAGTCGTTTTTCAACATGTGATTTCACACTTCCAATTTGGATGAGAAATCTCAGTGTGCATCAGGGTCAACTCTGGGACCCTCTGATGTCTGTTCATGTTCTAGAATGTTCTCCCTCTTTCTGTTTTAATGCAGGAAGACAGAAGTGCAAGATGCCCTGTGCAGGGTGATGTAGTAAAGAGCCACTTAGAACAATTCCCAAAAATGCTTCCTGGAAATGTACAAATTCTCTATCCACCCATATTTCCTTTCTTCTTATGGTCCTGAGAGATGGCTCAAATAATTGTTCAAATATACAGAATCTACCTTAAAAACTAAGATAGTCTCTAGAAGGATGAGAATAGGAATGACATTATGATTTACATAGCCATCAAGTAAAAATACATGTACTTTTATTTTCTAGATTTATACTTCATATTCTGTGGCTTTTATATGATAAGCCTTTCAACATTTACAAGATGCACAATTTGTAACAGTCAACATTTGGAAAGTTATCAATACTTTTTTTCGACGTGTTCTTTAAATTGCCATTATTTAGTGTTTAATCTTCAAATTTCATGGAAATGTCATTGGTAAGGGTTCCATTGGTTTTTATTACCCATTTGAACTTTTTCTACTCATATACATAACATATCATATATGTTTTCTGCTCATATATCATAACATATATATGTTAGAGTAATAATATTTTAAGTATATGAGATTTTTTAATGAAAAAATTATTAATTCACATGCATTGGCTATTGAATAGCAAAACTGAATTTTTATACTTTTTTTGTTTTTATCTTTGAGACAGAATTTTGCTAAACAGCTCAGGGTGGCCTGGACCTTGCTGTGTATCCCTGGACCAGGCTGGCNTCAAGGTTGAGATCTCCCTGCTTCAGCCACCTCAGGGCAGGGCTCACAAACAGGCACCTCCACACCCTGTGCCTTTAGGCATTTTTAATCCACAGATGAACCAGAGCTCTGTAGATGTCTGATAAGTCTTGATTCCAGCATTAGCCCTCACTAATACCCTCACACCACCAGACCTGTCAAAGGAGAGTGCAGGGAGAAGGGATGAAAATGATTCGTTTAACAAAACAGAAGAGAAACCCAAGCTTCCCTCCTACAGGTGGAATTTGAAGTAGAGAATTCAGAGTCTGACAACAGATGGTTGGTCCATAGGATCTGTGGCCCTCTTCTGGTCTCCTTGGGAACTGCACGCACATGGTGCACTTACTCAAGCCCACACATATGCATATAAAATAAAACAATAAACCAAATCTTTCAAAAAGGAAAGACATCTAGCCAATGACTATAACCTGTTCCATATGAAATCATCATAATGAGATGGGATTTTCAGAGTTTAAGATGAAGTTATTGGAAATAGGTCATGTGAAGAAACAAATTAGAGAAAAGGTAAAACTCATGTTAAGCAGTTGTTGGTGACAATTGGGAAACATTATAGAACAATCTCTAATGATGGTATGAAAATCAAGTAGGGAGAAAAATTTAGTATCTAATAATGTACTCATATTCCCTCTTTGATACTTGGGTGCAGCCCATGAGATTTCCACTCCTATTTTCTGTGTCCTTGTAAGCTCACTCAAAGTTCTGCCACTGTAAAAGGTATTGAGGCTAGAGAGTAGACAGAAACTCAGGCCTTCCCTATGGAATCTAGTAGTCTCACAGAAATGCCAATTAATGGCCAAATAAACCATGGTGTAGGCAAGGACTTAGCCAATGCAGCAGACGGAATTACCACACAGAAGACATTCCTAATTTTGCCCATGGTGGGACCTGGTCTGGTCATGGATCCCATCAGACGAACAGAGTGTGAGGTGGAGGGGCTTCTGTTTGGAGAAAGGTCATAATGGTAACCTGAAGGCATAAAATAGGGAATGTAGTCAGAGTCTCCATATTCAAGGGCCTAGAACAGTGGGGATTGCATTTCTACTCTTGAGGAAAGGCCTATGCTCTACATTACAGTCTGGGAGGCATACTAGCCCTTGTCCTATTGCTGTGACCAGACACCCAAAGAAAGAAACTTAAGGGAAGAAAGAACAGTTTATTCTGGCTCACAGTTTGAGAGTACGGAAGCCACGGCAGCCAGAGGCTCTGTGGCAGTGGGAGCCTGTGACAGCTGCTTACATCACTTCAGCCGTAGAGAGGAGACAGGAAGTGAGACCAGATAAAAACCACAAGGCCCGCCCACAGTAGCCAGCTATATCCTGTGAGGTTCTACCTTTAAATATTTCACAACTTCCCAAATCAGCACCACCATCTGGAGACCAAGTGTTCAGACAGATGAGTCTGTGGGGGACATTTCACAGACGGAGACGGCTCTCCAACGCGGTGTTGGCTGGATTTCAAGGGAGGAAGTGTATTGGAAAGCTATGAGGAAGTTCATTCATGAATTCAAACATGATCTGTAAAGAGCTGGAACAAGGAAAATCAACTGGGAAGAAAGAGGATGTCTTTTGAAATATAAGAGTTAAAAGTCAATAGTACTGGTTAATTGGTTATGAGGCCAAAAGAGAAGTGGAATTCACGAAGATTCGAGCTCTCAGGCCAGGGAAAAACAGGTGACTGATAATGATCCACAAGCAGAAAACGGAGACGTAACTCATGCCTTTGTTGATGGGGCTTTGTNATGGGTGCTGCAGTGTCAGGTGTGGAGGAGCAGAAGAGGAGAGTCTGTTTGTCAGCTTGATGGGAGGTATGCATGTGGGCTTAGAATCTCAGGGACTCCAGTGAGTTTGTTGCGAGGGCATGCCATCTGAAGAGGTGGGTCCCTGTTAAAGGAGGGAAGAATAAGAATGGCTAGTCTACAGAAAAATCACAGAGAGGNATTGNGTGGGTTAGACCCTCCAGAACCCTGACTGAGGAACTGGGATAAACAGCTTAAAGGGCTAAACTTGGTTCATGATTTCAGAGGTTCGGGTCCACGCCGTGCTTGACCTACACTTCAGGCCTGAGGTAGAGCTGGTGGTGGAGAATGCTGCTCCTTCATAGTGGGCAAAATAAAGGGGATGAGGATGGGGCCAGGAAATCTAGGCACCCCAGACATTCCTCATGGCCCTTGAGCTACTTCAAGGCCCCTACCTTCAAAATTGTCTTACACCTCCAGCAGCTAGAGACCAGCTTTTCAACACAGAGGCCTCTTCTAGTCACGATAAGGATGGGGTGAGAAGTTATCACCAGAGGTTCAGTAATAATAATAATAATAATAATAATAATAATAATAATAATAACCATTTGATTGTNAAGTTTCCTCTGGCCACAGGCAGTTGTATCCACCTAATTAAGTTAATAATCAATGTTTTCCAATGTCCAGTATATACCGTGGACTATCAGTCCTCACAATAAATCCGTAAATTATGTGTGGTGATATTTTGTTTATGCTCTCATAAATAAAGCTTGCCTGGAGATCAGAGTGCAGAGCTAGCCACTAGAGACCAGGCTGTGGTGGCTCACACCTTTAATCCCAGCACTTGGGAGGAGGAAACAGGAAGTGGTATGGCTGGGC
>LZPO01056188.1:2776-13558 GCA_001675575.1 Neotoma lepida
TAAATGAATAAAGTTGAAATCTTGAGTGAATGTTTAACTGAAAGGAATAAAAAGGGGGAGCTAGGGATTCAGTAATAAGGTCAAAGAAATGCTTCCAATCTATCCAGAACACAAAGTACATTTTTGCTCACACTTGAGATGAAAGGACAATGGCAGGAGTAAAATTTTGGCTGAACACAAATGATGTTCTATTTCTAATGTATATGTGTACATAACCTTGGTTATTTTTTTCATGAGCTTTGTAAAATAGGGCATCTTCATTGATCACAATGACATAAACCTATAATCTCCCACACTAGGGAGATAAAGGCAGGAAGAGAATCAAGANTTTAAGGTTAGCTTGAGTTACATAGTGGGTTTCAGGCCAGCCTGGTTAAATAAGACCCCATTTCAATTAACTGACTATCTTAGTTAGGATTTCTAAGAGACCCCATTACTATGGCAACTCTTATAAAGGAAAACATTTAATTGGGGTGGCTTACAGTTTCAGAGCTTTAGTCCACTATCATCATAGCAGGATATGGTGGCATGCAGGCAGACATGGTGCTGGAGAAGGAGCTGAGAGTCTTGTGTCTTGTTCCAAAGGCAAATGAAATGAACTGAGATAGTGGACTGTNGTGGGATATTTCTTTATACTGTGTGAATATATGTTGCTGTGATTGGTTTAATAAAAAGCTAAACTTCCAATAGCTAGGCAGGATTTGGGGGGCAGAGAGAATGCAGGGAAGAAGNAGGGCAAAGAAGCCAGACAGACGTGGAACAAATGGGACACACAGAATTGAATAGAGGTAAAAGCCACAAGGTAGAATGTANATCAATAAAAATATGGGTTAATTTAAGTTAGGAGAACTAGTTAGGAACAAGCCTAAGCTAGCAGCCAAGCTTTCATAATTAATCAAAGTCTCCATATTGTAATTTGGGAGCTGACAGGTGGGACAGAAAAATTCTAAAAATGGGGCCCAACATNGGGCACATATTTCCACCTAGGACCTAAAAAATCTTTTAAAAAGTTCAGAACACAGAATCAAACATATCTTCCTGGTGGTCATGCTCTCTCAGGTAGGCTCAGTGCTAGTGGCATACAAAGGTGTGGCTCTTTTAAGAGCCCTGCTACGGAGCACTTGAATGGGGTTATGAGCAGTGGGCAACTTGCTACTTGGTACCTAAAAATGTCTACAGCAGCATAGATCCAGAAACTTCCCAGAGCTGAGGTAGTAAATGTGTCTCCCATAGGTAGTTCTGCCATGAGGCTAGACTCTCAGGGAACCAAGCAGGGCAGAGCCACCCACCAGTATGCCATGAGGTAAGCTGTGTGGTAGTTTAAGATTTTGCTCATGCAGACAGAAAAGGTTACAGATACCCAGTAAAGTCAATTCAAATGGAAAAAGTTCTCTAAACAAGTTACAGTGTGTTTAACAATGTGCATAGGCTTAAAAAATGGGTATAGACAGTTATAGAAAAAAATAGCTTAAAAATAAGAGTTAAGTCTTTAAAGAAAGAGTAAAGTAATGATAAAACAAAGAGAATAAGCCACATAGATATGGAAAATACACAGGAAGTCTGTGTCTTGTATGTTATTGTGTTGTCTTTGAATTTTTTTGGTTGCTGATAAGCAAACAACAGCTGCTGGGAGACATGACATTGTGAAAGGGACTACTGAAGTAAACCAGACTAGAAATTTTAAGGATGCTTTAACTTTAAAATGGAACTCAAAAAATGTGTTACTTTGAAGAAGAGGTTGTGCTTTTATTTCCACAGAAAATGAAAGGCTGTGGATTCATTCAAGGTTAAAGAAGATCAGATTTGATTGGGAAAGACCCCCTGAAAATCCTGAATACAAATATAGAGAAAAAACCAGAAAAACTACAAGACAGAGCAAGGGGACAGCACACAAACTGGCCAATCAGCATTTTATTTATCAATCANTTAGAGCAACACATATTCACAGCATACAGAACGACATTCCCATCAGGCCTTGGTCAGTCCAATGCACGGTTCAGGTTCTGTGGATTTCTCTGAGCCCAGATTAGTTGATTCTGTGGGTTTTCTTGTGATCTTGGGTATGTAGCCTGAACTGGCCATCTCCTGTGAATAGACAANACTTCTAGTAGAGGGATAGGAATACCAATCCAGTCATATAACCTTTGACTTACAGTCCTGCCTATGGGATGTACTGGGATAAAGGTGGCTCAGAGATTGTGTGAGCAGCCAAAGAATGACTGGTAAGCCTGAGATCTATGCTGTCTTAAGGTTTCTATTGCTGTGAAGAGACAGCATGACCATGGCAACTCTTATAAAGGAAAACATTTAATTGGGGTAGCTTACATTTTCAGAGGCTCATTCCATTATCATCAGAGTGCAACATGGTGGCATGCAGGAGACATGGTGCTGGAGCAGGAACTGAGAGTCCTTACATCTTGCACAGGTAACAGGAAGTAGTCTCAGAAACTGGTTGGTATCTTGAGCACATAGGAGACTTCAAAATCCACCTACACAGTGACACATTTCCTCCAANAAGACTATGTCTACTCCAACAAGGCCACACCTCCTAATAGTACCAATCCCTCTAGGGTCCATTTTCTGTCCCCTCAAACACTTGTAGCCATATCATAATTCAAAAATGCATTCAGGCCAACTTCAAAATTCCCCATAGTCTATAACAGTCGCAAACTTATTTTAAAGTCTAAAGTTCAAGGTCTCTTCTGAGATTTATGCAATATCTTAATTGCAATCCCCTGTAAAATCAAAATCAAAAAGCAGATCCATATTCTTTAAACTTTGAAACTGCTTTAAATCAAATTTTAAAGCAGTTTTTTCAATTTTCTTGACCTGGGACTCATATGCCATTTCTCTTTTCTTTTTCTTTTTTACTTTTTTGAAAATTTCTGCATTATTCTTTAATTTTCCTATGTGAATAACATCTTTTGTGCCAACTTGTGTTGAGTACAGCAGACACATGCAGACAATGAAGCATCTAATCCCAGGGACAAGCTGTACGTCATGTCCACTTTGGATGTATGACCAAGTACAAATATATATTTCAGTATTAGAAAATGACTATTGTGTATGGTAGTTTTCCAAAGCACTATTTAACACAGTGGATCAATCCTACTTTTTATGAATTAATTTTTTGTTTTCTTGAATGTTTTTTTTTCTTTTTTGGCTTTGAAATGGAGGGTCTCTCTTTTTCAGTGGGCATATACATTAGTTCATGTGGCCACTAGACAAGCAAAAGTAAGTCAATATGAATACATCTTTTTTCTAAATCCCAATGTTTGGCCTGGGAAAAGATAAACACAAGTGAAACTAGTCTGGCACAAAGGAGGTAAAATTGCTGTTCACAATTTAGGTCTTTATTTTTCTATCAGAAACTACTGGAAGGTACAAACATAACCCTGCTTCAGGNCTGCTAGAGAGATATTTCTTTGGGCTTTCTCACNGGAAAAGATGCCTATGATCTTTGTCTTGCATAACACTGCATCCAACAAGGACACNATGTACAGCTTGTCTGTGGGATTGAATATTTCATTGCCTGCATGTGTCTGCTGTACTCAANACAAGTTGGCACAAAAGACATAATTCACAACTAGGGCAATTAAAGAATAAGGCAAAAATTTGGAACAAAATAGAGGATCAAAAGAAAAGAAAAACTGCATTATGGGACCCACCCTCTTGACACCAATATGACCAATACAGACTTTAGTAGGGGAAGATGGCCAGTCAGCAAGAAAGAGGCNCTGATTCCAGAGTTGTAAACATATGACCCTGCCAGAAGTGAGTTATTAGTTTAGTTTAGAAAAAGAAAAGGAGATTCAAATTGAGCAATGGAGAGAAATGGAATTATGTTTTGTTCAATGAACTAGAGTTGTTTAAAAATTCAGTGTGTTTTGCTACATGTGCATGTTTGAACATTTAACGCTGATGTTATTAAAATAATAATCTAACACTTCCCTCCTTTGCCATCTAAATAAAGATAATTGTTATAAATTGGATTTCTGCATGTCACAGATTCTGATGCCTGTTTTTTCATTATTCTCAACAAGTTACTTCCATTATAGTTATTTCATAAATTGTGAAACTTTCAATCCAGGCACATGGTATTTCAAAAGGTAACAAAACTTCCTTGATAATTTGTGCATTACAGATTAATGTTCTCATTTGGGCTATTAAAGAGAATTCAGAGTATATTTCCCAAAGCTTTCAATCTACTATTCAATGCACTAGCTCACATTGAATGAGTTGTTTCCCCATGTAAGTTCAGTCTATAGAGTTTTCAAAGTTCAAAAATNAAATTATTTTTATCTCTCTTGTTTTATGAGTCTTTCATAATTATATTATTTCTCCCTACCCTTTCCTCCATCCAAATCCTTCCACATACCACTCATTACTTTCTTTCATATTTATGTCCTCTTCTCTCATTAGTTGCTGTTAAGTGCAAATATGTTTATATTTTTAAAGTAAAAATACAACTGCTTAGTCTTTTTATTTTGTATATATATATATATATATATATATATATTTCAGGACTGTCCATTTAGTATGGGATAGATGCTACTGTCATCCTGTTCCTTTCAAGCCATGTCTCATACATTTAATATGCAGGCATATTTTAGCANCCCACGACTTTCTAATTTCCTACCATATGAAAGACTACTGTAAATAGAGGACATAGAGTGGCAGTTACAAGACACTGAGTGTCAGCAGCTCTCAAGTAACACGTTGGTTGTTCAGCTTCTAATAAAAGTAGAATATTGACAAGCATGGTATTTGAAAGNATGGCCTATGAAGTGGCAAAGCTCAAAGTTCACTTGTCCATTTCATCCCTTCCGAATATTGAATTTATTTTGGACACAGGACATGGACATGTAGCCCAGGATGGCCTTAGGTTCTGACCTTCCTACCTCAGATTGCAGATGTCCACCACCGCACCTGGCTCTGGCATACTATCACACATAAAAGATGGCCAATAATGGGTATTAACTCATGGGATTGTCAAGAAAATTAAAAATGCAGTTTTCAGTACACTTCTCTTCCATTTCTATTTCTCTTCTCTTTATATATAGATTTCATTCATATATATATATATAATATATATATATATTACATATATATTAAGTAGCACTTAAACACTACTTGGAAGCATGCACTCATGTGACTGGATTACATAGATATAAAATATAAGCAAAATTTAAAAAAAATCATAGAATATTCTAAAATCATAAACCATTATCATAAATGAGGGGCACTCAAAGATTTGTTCTATGGAATATTGTGGTGATTTGTAAAAGGCAAGAAAGAGTGAAAGAGGCAAATGGTTTAGTACATGATAATGAAGGTTTCTCCTAGGCAGGATTAAAACAAAGTGAGACAGCCTTTAGAAGTAGAATCTACCCCCAGNTGAAGCCAGCAAAGGTGGAGGCATTAGGCCTAGAAATCCGGAAACTGAATCTGGCTATCAACTTGAATGAACTTGGAAGCAGGTTTTTCCCTCGAGTTTACCATCAGGGACCCACCCTGCTGACAAGCTGATTGTGGTCTTGAGAAGCCTGTTTCAAGGACTTGTTCCAGCTTACCCACATTTCTAGACCACAGGANGTGTGAGNCAAGACATTTTTTTATGATTTAAGCTGCTATGTTCATGGAACTTTGTATGGCTGCAAGGGAGAAGCAAAATTTACCTATCACGAATTGTTAACATAATTTCATCCTCTATATCTTCAGTAACTTATTGCATATATCTACATCCTGAAGATCTACAGGGATTTACACTAAAACAAATCAAAATGTAGGGTGAGGTGAGCATCACTGTTGCCTATTAAAATTAAGAGAATATTTGTTCTGGGGAAGGAAACCCAAGACAGACCACAGTTTCCAAGCCTTGCATCATAGCCAAAACCCATACTCATTTTCTCAGAATCCAAGCTTGAGATCCAATCATTTTTGTGAGGCTGGAGGAAAAAACTCCAATGAGAAACAGTCCAAAAATAAAAATGCATTATGACTCCCAGATGTCAGGCTCAAGGTTACCAAAACAGTGAGGGGCTTACCCAAGATGCTTTTCCACAGATTCTCTAAGGATGCTGTAAAATGAGATGGCTGCAAAAAAACATCATCTCTTGTGGAAACTCCCCATTCTGAAAATATGATTTAGTCTTAAAGAATTAATGAACAAATACTATGATCAACATATTTACATCCAATTTACTCACCATTAGCTTTTTAAAATATAACATGGCTAAAGAGTTTCTCTGGTCTTTTTTTTTTAAATTGGCAAGTGTTTTCCATGGTAACAGGTAAGATTTCCATCATTCTGCTATCAGTCTAATCAGCAATATTTCTGACTATTTAGATGCAAAATTCTGTGTATGAGCTACATGTTAACCTTCTCCCTAGTTCCATTTAGTATTTATCATCACATGTAAGCCTGCATAAAGTTTTGTAATTTATGGAACATACTGTCTTATATAAGGAATCTCAAATCTGTTCTAAGCAAGTTTGAAGTGAGAATAAAAAGTGTGTCTTTAACATGTGCAAGGCTGTAAGGTTCAGTCTCAAATACACACAGAAACACACACATCACATAACGTGCATGTAAATGTTTGCTTTGTGATCACATGCACTAACATTTGATGAAAACAGAGATAATTAGAAACTGCAGTTGTGAAATAACAATGAGAAAAATTTTATAATGGGGGTCATCTCAACATGGGGNACTATATTGAAAGGTCAAAGCACTGGTAAAGTGAGAACCAGTAGCTTAGAGAAAGTCTCTCTTTACTCAAGGTCTATTCTGGCCTTAGAATGTATGTCTATCCTCCTTATCTTTGCTAACTTTGTTAAGCTTAAGCCNTTTGGATAAACTGAGTCATATAAGCATTTTATATTGATACCAAAAGGAGCTTCAATTGATAAATTGTTGTTTTATAAGTCTCATATTAATCAGAGATAAAACTACAAACGTATTTAGATAAGCTCCCATTCCTCTCAGGGGCTTGGAGAAAGTTCCTACTTGCTATAAAAGGTGTCACCCTCCTTATCTCTGGCAAAAGGAACTTGTGTACCTTCTATTAACATATAGCAGTGCCTAACAACTTGTCAAGAGCAATGATATCCCCTANGCTTCCTCCTGTTCTCATTTCACCCTGGGATCTTGCCCTTGTCACTTTTCCTTGCCTTTTCAGGAGACGGCCTTAACAGCTTGGTACAAACTTGTTTTGTTTTTACCCATGGAATGGCTATTTTGGTTTCTTTACTGAACCCATTATCTGTGTTTAAAAAGTTTTATTTTGATACTAGAAGAGCTTCAATTCAAAATCATTATTTTTAAGACTGAACTTGACAGAAATGGAGTGTAAAGTCCTAGTCTTATGGAAGTTGATAACTTCTTGTACACTGTTAAGGAACACAAATTAATAGTCAATCATCTTATAAATGATCAAGTTCTGTAATTGTAGTCATGCTAGGTACTGNTATGGTTGATTATAGTCACGGGCCTTGTTTGTTCCTGTGTGTGTGTTATCTGGGTCTAAGTTTATCCATTCAGATATACTTAATAGACAGTCCTCAAATGTCTCACAGATTGCAGAATATGGCATTTAAAATGTTCAATTAATTTAATTTAATATTTTGCTTTNNATGATAGAGAGCCATGCCAGCTCCTGGCAGCACCCNTATTTCCTCTAAAGAAGATGGANGGGCACAGAAGAACCTCCACCCAGAACCTGCTTCAAATGTGGCAATGCCAGTCACTGAGCAAAAACTGCCTTTCACCTCAACTGNTGCCAAGGCCTTCTTCAGACACTGGACAATAGAATACTGGGGAACTGACTGCCTTGAGTTGCCTAGACAAAGGTAGGCTGGTCCTGGCCACAAGTTCCTACTTCACAGCTGTTGGATCTTCTGGAGCCTGGCAGGCCGAGCAGCCAAAGACTGATGTTGCCTTGAGACCTCTGCCCTCAACAACCACGGAGGACCCTAGGGTGGCTGTCTAGGTAGCCAGCAAGTAAGTTTCNGTAATTTTCAATCGCTAATTCAGGTAAAATTTATCCTTCTCAGAACTCTGATACTGTGTGACGACTATGCTAGTGGTAGCTTTGTTAGCTTAGTAGCAGCAACCAAGGCTTCATCTGCCGTCTCAGTTCTCTGAGATGTGTATAAGAGACAGCTCTGATACTGTGTGACGACTATGCTAGTGGTAGCTTTGTTAGCTTAGTAGCAGCAACCAAGGCTTCATCTGCCGTCTCAGTTCTCTGTATAAAATTCAGATCACAGGCCTTACTCTTCTAGAGCTAATCTAAGTCTAGACATAATTTACCTCATTACCAGACTCAGAAAAGAGACAAACCCACAGAACAGATTTCAATGTAGCTTTCACCATTCCTTTATTTAATTTTTTTTTATTTAATACTTGCAGTGGCTGCTCTCAGTGGTCAGCCATCTGTATCTCCTGGTGAATTAGATAGAAAGAAGGTGTTTTAAGGTGTAAAGATTATATGAGGATATGAAAGCTTAAGATGTGAGGATCTAAGAATGTTTTAGGGTCGAAGAAAGTGACTTCAGGTGTGTAAATGCAAGTTATAAAGGTCTGAGGATGCAAAGGCCTAAGTGGCGATGAAAAGAAAGTAATTTGAAAGTTTAAGCAAGTCATGGAGATTTGAGTAGGGATCTGAGAAAGTGATCTAAGAAAAGCTGAGGATATCAGTCTATGTGAGTTCTGATGGTCTGAGATATATAAAGGTCTAAGAATATAAAAGCTCAGAAAATGATTTAAGATGTAAATACAAGTTATAAAGTTCTAAATAGATGATTTAAGATATGGAAAATGTTTCAGATTTCTTTCCTNTTGGAGATTTCCTTNCCCTTCTATGATATTGTTATATTAAGATTTCAAAAGTTCAAAGTTTAACTTTAATAGAGTTCTGATAAATTAATAGAGCAATAACTACTTACTGTTTGGGTCACAAGCTCAAGATTTTAGATCTCTTTTGGTTGTTTTCTAAGCATAAACTTAAAAGTATTTGTCATCAGTCCAGAGATATCTCTGTCTAATCTATACTTGGCTCTCTGGACAGAAGGAAAATGTACATGCTTCTAACCCAAATCTGTAGTTTTTGCTAGAACTCAAAGGTATAAGTCTATTCCTGCTGTTTTACAGAGATCCATTACCTGCTTTTTCTATGGTATGGATTTCAGCACAGATTGATAAAGCTAATATATCTAAAACTTTTATGTCATTTTGTAAAATAAGAATTTATATAGGCTTCAGGGGATCAAAAAGTCATAAAATTTGGATCCACTTCACAGAGGTCAAAAGGACTCCAGATAAGTACAGCCTAAGTTTTCCCCAACTGTCTATTCCTGAGGATGGTATTTTTCTCTCTCCTGGTCTTGGGACTTCTGCCCTTAGCAATTACTNAAACTGTGGTCCTAAAAGTTCCAAATAAGTACATAAATTTTAACTTCTATTCCTAGTTTGAAATTGTCTCAACAGATTTCTAGTTGGCTGATAGATACATCCAAGCATCAGTTGCTGACTATGAGTTCTGGACTTGCTGAAAGCTGATGTAGACCAGCCCAGCCAAGGTGATTGTTCCCTGTCTTTACTGCTGAATCGGATAACCCACACTTCTGACAAATGCCCCATTGCCCAGCCTTTATTAGCCTTTTAGGCTTTTGGAGCCCTGACCACAACTCCCCAGTGTCAGCTGGAAGCAGTTACAGAAGAGAATGCATTGTCCTATGCTCCCTGCTCATAATGGGTTGAAATGGAGTCAAAAGGAAATGGCTAATTATAATGCCCATTTACATACCAGGAAAATAGGCCCAGAATTATCAATTGATGGATTCATTAACTAAAATAATTCCACAATAAGGTAAGACACTTGATCTTATACAAGTATTTCTTAAGGGTATTATACACCCTTAAGAAATTAATATTTCTATATAAACCATTCAGGATTATAATCTGGTTGTACTCAAAGATCAAAACTATAGGGCTTCGAGAATGACAATAGATGCAAATGTCACTGCCCTAGAAAAATCTGTTAGCTAATGGTTCTTAGGTCCCAATGCCCTTGAAACCCTGTACAGACAGGACTCATAATTGAGTCCTGCTATTGGTACTTGTGAAGGAGGGAATATGGGGCCCAGGGCAGCTTAGCCACATAGCTGCCATGACAGGCTTAATAAAAACCAGCTAAAAAGTAGGTCTGAATTTCGGTTTACTGGCAGGCAGCACCTGGATCCAGAAAAAGCCATAAGCTGACCCCACCCAGGGACAGACCAGTATCTAAAGGGAAAGTACATGACATTACAAGCATTCCAACTGTTAGATAAAATTAGATAAGATGGCCAGATATTCCTTAGCCCAGCACACATTTATTCCTCTTTGACCAAAACACCCCTGGACAAATGTCAACCAATCAGGGTCCTGAACCCTGGAAATCCCCTTACTCCCAACCTCTACTATGATAAAAACCCTAAGCTACCCTTCCTTGACATTCTCTGCTGTCACCACTGCATCAGACAGATGGAGAGTCCAAGCTAGAGCTTTAAATAAAGGCTCTTTGCTTTTACATATGGAATTCAGTCTCCATGGTGGTCTTTGGGGGGTCCTCATGATCTGGGCATAACAAATCAGACTTTGGGGAGTCTAATAACATGTAATTTATCCTCAATATATTTAAGTTTAGTATAATTTGGAAAAAGATTCTTGGGATAATACAATCTATTGCAAAAGGAAGCATTATTACATTGAAACTCAAGAAATAACAACTTGTTATT
>LZPO01056189.1:6441-23540 GCA_001675575.1 Neotoma lepida
GCATTGCAATGAAGCTCAGGGAAGATGGAGTGTGAGTTGCTTTCTGTGGCTTTATGAGTGTGTAGCTGCTCCTGATCTATGAGGAGCTCCATGTAACTGGCACACAGGGGCAGCTGTGCATACTGGCATGGCTTCTCCAACCGGCTTTCCCAAGTCCATGTATAGCTGTGTAGAACATTGCACTGCTAATCAGACTCCTGTCTCTATTCTGTCCATGAAGAGCCATGTGACCTTGGGGGAGTTATCTTGATACCAAGGTCCTTGTTTTCCTCTCTGCTAAATGATTTAGCTGGCATAGAATGTCTCTCAGCCTTGAAATGCAGTCGCCAAGGATCCACCTGGATAAGTGGGTATGGTTTCAGGGATGTTGGTACAATGTGGCTCCCTCCCTACCTGTGAGCAGCTTCTGGTCTGCAGTTGTTTCAGGTAAAGAGATGCCTGCAATGGTGGAAGAGTCAGATCTAGAAACTCAGTTTTGTAATTAATACCCGTGAAGCTCCAGGAGGCAAGATGACTTATGTCATCTCCTCCAGCTCAGAGGANGGATTGGAGTCACACCTTATTTCCTAACATTTGATTCCTGTATCTTTCTATCAATACACAGAGCACATTTTTTTTTTCACAGAGTCTTGGGCTAGGCTCCCTGGGCAAGAGTGCCAGCTCTGCAAGCATGAGGACCTGGATTTGAATTCTCAGAACTTGCTTGTGTTAAAAGCTAGACCAACCTAGAGGAAACTAGAAGCTTCTGGTTCAGTGAGAGAGCCTGTCTCAAGGAAATAAGGTAGACAATGATAGAAGAAGGCATGCAAGATCCTTCTCTGGCCTGCCTATATGTGAGCATGGACACAGGCACCCTCATACTCAAGTGCATGGAACACACACACACACACACACACACACACACACACACACACACACACACAAACACCTAGTACCAGAGTCTCAGTATGTAGACTAGGCTAGCCTTCAGTTCATGATGCATTTGCCTTAGNCATTCCANTTGTCTATAGATTGTCTATAGGTATATCAACACGCCATGTTTGGATGACACTTTTTATAGCAAAATATGGGAAACAAAGCTTCTGAGATGGCAGATTAATGGTTATAGAAATCCACTTAATTAACTGTGATCATGAAAGCTATTAAAGGTCCAACCTCAGACTCTCAGAAGCTTTAGCCTTCCAACATGCTGTCCTTGATTGAGCACTGCACATCTCCCACTATTGCCAGCCTCTAAAGGCGTATATCCAGCAGAAAAGGTCGATCAGGTAATTAAAATTCTATCTTTTAGATCTTATCATGAGGCANAGGTCAATGACATGTGCATTGTTTAGTCTTGGTTAGCCTATCTTCAAGATGCTAGCTTGGTAGCAGGATTGGCTAAGGAAAGTAAAGAGAATTGTGGGGAGAAATTGGACAATCCATCCTGTTTAGAAAGTGATTTAGATGCAAAATCTATTTCCTGGGGAGCACCCATTGGTGTCTTGACCTCAGTTAGAACAGTCAGATGATAATACCTTGACATTTCTTAGGCTTGCATGCAGCCTGTGATCACAGACATGTAAACCTCTGCCTNTCTTCTAACCTGACTGCCTTGTTCTGTATTTCATTTTATCTAAGTCAAACTCTAAGAGTTAAAAAGCACAATTTGGTATAAGCCCATTTTAGACCCTTCTGGGAACCAAAATCCCAACGTTAAGTGGAGAGTGCTAGAAAATAGTCTTAGTCCTTACCTACTCACTGAAATCTTTCTCTAGCCAGGGGATTGAACCTGGGNGGGGTCTTGTATCTGTTAGGCAAACTCATTAACACTAACCTATATGCCCAGCCTCCAGAGCTACATTTTTACAAAGATGCTCACTAGTGTTTTGTGTGTATATATAAATTTAAGAGTTGCTGATGCAGACAAGAAGTGCTGCTTGAAACAAGTGGATACTTCCTTGAGTGACACTACTAAAAAAAAAAACCCCTGTCCAACAAAAATAGATTGCTCCAGGAGACCTTGCAGACAAGTGAAAAACTGGATGTCATTCAAATAATCAACAGTGTACTCCATCTAAGTAATGCTTAGTGTCATGAGTAAATATTGGAACAAATACGGGGCTTTAAAGAACAATGTGCTTTGATTCTCTTCAGGTATGAACAGATCTGAAGATGCTGTTGGTGTTGATACATTGCCTCAGTGCATGAAGGAAAATACATGTGGTTTAAGCCTGTCCAGATACCCACCATTTTAAGATTTTTACATCAAGTAGATCTCAGAGTCATNAAATTCCTTCTCTTCTTAAACCCACAGAAGAAAATGTCAGTATGGTTTTTGAATCNTCACCAACCTTTCTTGGTGGAGACTCTGAGATATTTATAAGGGATGAGGATGACATTTCACTTTTTCCTTCAAAAAGACCATTGAAGGACTCGTTTGCAGAACAAAACTGGTCTAAGTAAATTTTACTGGGAGAAGTTAAATTTCTAAAGACAACAAACATTTCAGCCAGGTGTTAACTCATGACTATAATGCCAGCACTAGANAGGCTGAGGCAGGAGGATCACTGAGTGAGTTATGGGCTACACTGGATTACAGAGTCAGACTTCATTTCTGAGAGGNAGAGAGGGAGGGAGTGAGGGAGGGCGAGAGAGAGACAGAGAGACAATAAACCTTTAAAAGGCAGTGTCAAAGATCTGAGAAGCACAGTGGGTCACATATACATAAAAGAAAGACTTGAAAGTAGCTGGACAGTGGTGGTACATGCCTTTAATCTCAGCGGTTGGGTGGCAGAGGCAGGAAGATCTCTTGGAGTTGGAGGCCAGTCTGGTCTACAGAGTGAGTTCCAGGACAACCAGAGCTTTTACACAGAGAAATCTTGTCTTGTCTCAAAAACAAAACGAAACAAAAAAGAAAGAAAAAAAAAAGACTTGAAAGCAGGAGGAACCTCTGAGCAGAAGGGGAGGATGAGAAGGTAATGGGGAGTGAAAGGACTAAAGTGTATTATTGTGTGTGCNCAGGACACTATCAAAGAATGAAAACGCAGCCCTTCTTTTGCAGGTCTTTGCAGTTTAGCATAAAGCAGCTTTTATGTTCACTAAAGCTGCACTCTACCACTAGTTCTGTAACAGCAGCTCCCTGAAATGGAGAAGGAGCCTCTCACCCAGAAGCTGCACAAAGCCATCTTCGGCTGGAAGGTAATAGGAAGAGATTTCTACTCAACTCATCCGATTCTCATCCTCCAGAACTAAACGTGTGCAAGACAGAAGCTATAGTGCAAGGAGGGGCCAAAGACCCCTGGGGGCTGGAATGAGTGGGGCTTCCTCTTTTACCTCATCTCGATGAGCCTCTTGTAAACCCAAGGGTGATATTCTGACACAAACTTATCAATACTAAATATAGATAAAAAAATCATCCTCTCTCCTAGTGGCGGGCAGATGGATAAAATTTCACCTTCCTGCAGACATGCCAGAAAGTGAAATAATAAACAGTTTAAGTCAATGTTGAAGGCGGCTTTGGTGTGTTGAGACCTCCTTTTAACAGTCTAGATGATTTTACAACTGTTCCTACTCTCCTTTCTTTTAGAATAGTTTCTAAAGACTCAAAGCTGTATTCCTGATAACGCACAAATGATTTCTGGTGGTATATAGATGCACATGTTTTCATTTACTTTAAATTACATTTATTTAATTATATTATTGATTAATTTATTTGTATGTATGTGCTCCTGTGTGCTCGTGTGTGTGTGTGTGTATGTGTGCTCATGTGTGTGTATGTGTGTGTGTGTATGTGTGTGTGTGTATGTGTGTGTGTGTATGTGTGTGTGTGTATGTGTGTGTGTGTGTGTGTGTGTGTGTGTGTGTGTGATGGTACATATGTAGAGATTAGATAACAACCTGTGAGAATCATTTCTCTTCTTTCCCCATGTGGGTCCCAGGGATCAAACTGAGGTTGTCAGGCTTAAAAGCAAATGCCCTTGCTCACGGAGCCATCTTGTTGGCCTAGTATTATATTTATTCAAAGGTTAATTCTTAAGTATGTTATTATTTACATTAGTGTCTTTCTAATAAAAGGCAGTGTTTTTCTACTTCGGGTAGTGTTATAAATTTTCTTTTTAAATATATTTAAGCCAAAGTCAGCTTTCACTTGAAATCAGCGATAAATATAACTAGCAATAGGTGCATGGAAGAATACTCAGTTGTTTGTTAAAATTAACAAATACAGAGCACAAATCTGAATTGAAGAAATCCTTGCTCAGAATCTTATTCCCAGTGGTCTAAAGCTCTTCTATTTAAAGTTGTCAATCTTTTCTAAAGTNTTTGTACGTCCCTATGAGATCAAGATAAAACAGGTAAAATTTTAACTACCATTAGCTATCATGTGGGGGAATAAACAGGCTTTCAAGGCACAGAANTTGGGAGCAGGAAACAGGGATGGCCAATAGTTGCTCCAATCTTTCACTGCCACACATGCCATCACATTATAGCTCTGAACTCATGAAAGACATATAGCAGGTACACTCAATAGTGTTTGGGATGGGTGGGATGGTACACACCCATCTATAATCCCANCACTTAGGAGGCTGAAGCAGGCAGAGTCAGTGTTCAAGGCTAGCCTGAACATAGCAAGATCCTGTCTCAAAAAGAGAAAGTGTTCATACATATAAAGCTTTACTGTAAATGGAACCGAGAAATTTGTGCACAATAGTCAAATGCTTTACCCTTGAACCCTAGCCCAGGACATTCATTACATTACTTAAAACCCGACTGTTATTAAATATTGAGGACTTTAGTAAAAATATTAATACTATGGACAGGAAAACCTTTCCACAAGACTCCTTGTGACTGTTAGGGTTTAGATTTGTAATATCTTCCAAGAGCCCATGAGCTTGGAAGCTGTCATTAGAGCTTTAGGATGTGTTTTAGATGTTGAGAGACTTAGCTTCATTAAAGGATTAATCCATTTATAAATTCATAGTTAGCTTATTGGGAGCTGGAGGAATCTTTAGGAGGTGAGTATGCCTTTGGGTGGCATATCTTGTCCCTATGTCCCTTCCTTTCCCAGCTTGTTCATCTGACCAAGATAGAATTCTCAGAATGAGANAAGACTGTAAGATCTTTTGAGGTCTGTATTTGGAATGGGCAGACTGTCAATTCTTCTATATTCCATGTCTTGGAGCTGGTTATTTAGCCAGACCTTGTCCAAAGCATGAAAAACAGATGTCTACNTTTGATGGGAGTTGTTAAAAATGCATGGCATGGCAGAGAAATAACTGATAATTCTGTATTTAGTTTACTCCAACAGCATTGTGACTCATTGCTTTGATAAACAAATCTAGGACCTTAGGATTTTATCAAACTAAAGCTTATTTCTTCTTGTCATCATTCAATAATGGTGGGAAGGAAGTCTGAGGACCTCTGCTCCACAAGGTCATTCAGTTCCTGCCTTTTCTATCCAGTTCATCTGCCTTAAGAACATGGAGTCTTTTACTGGCTCCCAGCCAGCATATGATGGGGAGAAAATATAAAGCAGCTATATAAAAGGAATATCTGTTCTTAGTGTTCTTAATGGTCTCAACCTAGAGGTATCATAATATTACTACCTACGTTTAACAAATTTTTATTTATTCTTTGAGAATTTCATGCATGTATACAAGATATTTTGATCAAATCCATCTCCTACTGCCCCTCCAACTTCCTAGACCTCTAGTACCACCCTCATTTTTAGTTTGTTATTTTTGAGATTGTATTATAAGTATACCATTCTCCCTTCCTTTTTCTTTCTCCAACCCTCCACCCAAATACTCCTCCCCTCTCTCTTTCAGAATTATGGCCTCTTTCAATTGTTATTACATGCATAAACATATGTATATATATATTTGTGTGTATGTTTTCAGAGCTGACTATTTGGCACGGGACAACCAATTGGTGTACTCTTCCTTGGAGAGGGCTACCTCATGTCCTTTAAAAAAATCTTTCTATATACTAAAACAATTACTACTGCCCATGTCNCTATGGGTAAGNGGCCAAACAGTGGAATGTGGGGAAACCTACCAGAGACTACTTCCCTGAAGAAAACTGATCCCCCCTAACCTCAACAATCAACTACTACCAATAACTCCTCAGGTAGGGGTTGGAGCTCATGCATCCTTCCCCCTGCATGTTGAAATGTTGACAGGCTTGATCCTGTGCAGGCCTTGTACAGGCAATCACAACTGCTGTGAGCTCCTGAGTGCAAATCCCTGTCATGTCCAGAAGATACTGTTTAGCAGCAGTCCTCCCAACCTCTGGNTCTTACAACCTTTGTGTCCCCTCTTCTGCCATGTTCCCTGAAACCTCAGGGGAGAGAATATGATATAGATGTTGCATTATTTATTCTCCCCGTTATTAGCTGTGAGTCTCTGTATTAACCCTGTCTACGGGAAAAAGAAGCTTCACTGATGAGGGCCATAGCTGCACAAGTCTATGTCACTTCCTACTTTTGCAATTGCTGAAACTTGATTGCGTGGCCGAGTAGAACTATATGGGGGGCTGAGGAATGAGACTCATTTGTGCAGAGGAGAGGAGAGGGGAGGAGGGGAAGGGGAAGCGGCTAGTTGAACACCTGGCTGGACTGCTACAGGAGACTGTACACTAGGACACGTTTTAAGGAAGTAATATGTGATATTGTGGAGGTAAAAAGGCAGATTAAAAAGACAAGGTCATTCGTTATTAAGTGGAGAAAGACACCAAGGCATGCATGTAGAATCTTGGGGTGTGAGTCAGGGATCTGAAGAAGAATTTGGAGCTACTTTTAGGATAAAGGGAGCATTTTGTAATCGGTAGGACTTTAATAAGAGGAGACAGGAGTGAAGGGCAAGAGAAAGCTGTAGGCCACGGGGAAACTGGGTTTGTTTGCTTGTTTAACATTGTGGCCTCTAGTGGGACCTAAAGCTGATTCCTTAATGTAGGACGGCTGTGTTAGTGCTGATCCGAATAATGTACCCCTTAGGGCTACACTAAAGAGCTATGCTCAGTGCCTCATTTGCACCTTCAAAATATGCACATACATGTGTGGGCCAGAAAAGGCTGCACTCAGAACATGCATTCTTATGTGAACTTTAAGTAATTGCACAAGCAAACAGGAAGTTGCGTAGGTATGCAGGCAGNGGCCTGTTGGAGAGGTGTGTGTTGGCACNGNNAGGAGTGTGCCTTGTCTGTTTGCATACAATTTTAAAGGCAGGGAGAGAAAGCCTCTAGGCATCTGCCTCCCTAGTTGAAACCATCATTCGTCCTTCTCAAGGTTCCTTTGTAGGCAGGGCCAAATTCAGGGCATGTTTGTGGCTGTAAGAAAACTATGTCCCTTTCAGGCCATGTGGGAGCACAAATACAGGGCTGTAGAGGCAATTGGTTTGGGTGCCTGTTAGCTCTGTGTGGGGCTTTTGCCCATGGTGGAACTGGGACCTGTGTCTCCTGGTTTTCTTCCTATGGCCTGGGTTCCTAGTTCTTANTGTCTTCCTTCCCCATTTGTTCTTCCACTCCTTCCCTGTGAGCCTGCTCTGTATCGCTCTTACTTATTAGACCTGCTGGCCAGTAGAACAGTCATTGTGAGAATGCTCTCTATCTGCACTGACCAAAGTCATAGCCACTGGCCACTGATGGCCATTAAGTAAGTGGTACATGGCTAGTGAACTTAAAAATAACTAGATTTTAATTAAATTTTATTTAATTTGAGTTCAAGTAGTCATATGTGTCTGGGGGGATGCTGTGTTGGACTGCTTAGTTCTAGAATAGTCTTCAAGGGTTAATTTCCCACAGAGTCAAGCCCATAATATGTGANCATGTCAGCATACCTGGAGTGTGATTATGAAAGTAATTTTATTTTCTTGCTTTCATTACATAGAAAATAGTAATACTAATGATGATATCATTAGTCAACTGTCAGTAACTAAACTATAGCAATGTGGAAACTAGGTAGTTTATAAATAACTGCAATGTGTTTCTAACATTTCTGGACATGAGAGTCCAGACTCAGGACAACAGCAAATTCTGTGNTTAGCAAGGGCAGGTCCCCATATCAGCTGTTTTTTTATTGTAGCCTACATAACCCAAGGGGGAGTGAGCTTTCTTAGCCTTCTTCTATAAGGGCACTAATCCCATTCATGATAGCTATGCTCTCACAGACCCAATCACTTCCCAAAAGCCTACTTCAGTAGCAAATGCCATCACATTGGAGACTTAGAATTTCAACATATGAATTCTTTTGAGGGGGAACATGAATGTTCATACCATAGTACTAATGATCTGGTGCAGTACTTCACACACTTCACATAATACCACTTGTGCATAGTAGGTACTGTCCTTACCTTCTTTTACTGAAAGGGAAACTGAAGCCTCAAACCCCTCATGGTCATNGTGAGTAGGGCACTCAAGACTCCTCACAGTCCAGTTTTTATCGTCCCACTGGATTCCTCCACAATAGTCTGTGCTTTCTCAGCACTTTCTCGACACCCATAATTTGCTTATGTGCTGCTCTTTCTGTCCAGTTCTTTCCCTGGAATTCTTGTTCCTCTCCNTCTCATGCNTTATTCATACCTTCATGTGGCAGGCTTGTTGTTCTCAGTGGAAAGGGGCTGCAGAGAGAATTTTGTTTCAATTACACAATGTCCTTCATGTGGACATCAAGAATGATTATCTCCTGGCAATCGCTCTATGTTTCCCACACTGGGGACCTTTTAAAAGTACAGTTGCCTGGCTTCCTCCATGTCCCAGACCACAAAAATCAGAATCCCAGGGGTTATACTGAGAAATTTCACTCTTCGGATGTTTCCTAGAAAGCCAAGAGCTGTGGCAGGAGACAAAGTCTTGCCCATATCTCATTTCTTCCTTGAATTCTCCTCTCACCCCTATTTGGATTGCACTTCACTTTGCTTTCCAGAGGGTAAGTCTGTGGGTCAGTTAGGTGACTTGACATTGCCTGTAGGTACACACACCCACAATGAATGGTGCTGCTCTTACCCAAACACATAGATTTACTCTATAAACCACCAAAGACTGTCTAACTTTGGATCAATCTCAAGACAGATGTTAGTGGAGGATACCAGAAGTTAAACAAAATTGGAGTCTCAACATAAAGATTCTCTTCAAATCCTGGAACATCCATCACTCCAGGACATGCCCATGGCAAAAGCATTCTAAATGTACTTTGCATGTGGCCCTTGGCCTGATGGTTTTGTCTTCCTTTGGCCTTTCTTGGATTTTCTCTTTATTGAAGAGATTTTAAAACCTGGCTGAACCAGAGGGAAGCTACTATGTAAAACCACACCCAGTCAGAATGCAGAATTGTAGAGCACAGTCCCACCAGATACATCTTCAACACAATTTTGGGACCTAAGACTCACGGATCAGTGCAGGGAGCACAAAGATTGTAAGAGCCAGAATTGCTGTGAAATTATTTCCTTGTAATGCCAGGANCTTCACNTATAAAATCTCAACAACACGACTGCATAAATGTGAGTTGGACCAAGCATGGGGAAAGCCCAGGAGGCCTCAAAAAACTACGAACAACTAAGGAATGCTGAGAGCAGTGGAAATAATCTTCCCTAGGGAAGAGCACACCAATTAGTTATGATGGTCAGCCCTGACACATACATACAAATAACATTATACAGACTGAGCAGGGTGGATTTATANATTTAGGAATATTATCCATACATATTTATATAACAACAATTATTTTNAAAAAGGCCATGAATNTGAAGGAGAGCGTAGAGGAATATATGGGAGGGTATGGAGGAGGAAATGGAAGGGAGAAATTATTGTTTTAACTTTGACACAGTGGCTGCGCCTTAATCTACTGATATTTCAGCCAACAATTGTGACTCTGCAGTTACCACCTGCTTCTCTGGCCGCCTGGCAGGAATTCTGTTCCTGCAGGCACAAATTCTGCTGCTGCTGCTAAAGGTTGCTTTAACTAAATCTCTATTATTCTATTGATAAATAAGACTCGAGATTCAAAGGCTGGGATGAAAACCTGCTAGCTCAGAGAGGTTGAGTAGCTAACCTTCTCTCCTTGCTGGTGTCTCCCAAAGAGAACATCCTTCTGCTCTGTCAAATAAAAAAGCCATGCCACTCCAAGTCCCTCCCTACTCCTTCCGGTGTGTCTCTATCTCTTCCAGATGCCCTCTGATGCTCTGTGATTGATTTCTGCCAACTAGTTGCTAACTCAGCCTCCTGACCTAAGGTTAATTTTATTTAATTAACACAAATGCCAACTTAGGGTTCACAGTGTGATCAAATATCCTCCAACAAGAAGTTATATAATTATTTCAAAATATTAAGGAAATGATTTTAAAAATTAAAAAAAAAGTGGCTGAGAGGAAGGTGTATTAAATAAAATCTTGTCTATTTGAACCAACAGGTACAGCTACTCAGCCTCACATGCCACCCCTGAGGACACCAATTTTTATGATTTTGGTCAAGACTTTCCTGCTCAGGGGTCCTGACTTTGACAAGAAATGATCCCCAAAGCGTGTTAGCATACATATGTCAGATCTGGCTGTAACATTTTCAGTTTTCCCACCTGTCAGCCTTTACCCAACTCCTCTAATAGCAAGTAGAAGGGCAATGGCTGTGAAGTGAGATTCTGTCCTCACATCTTAGGTTCCTCCCCATGATAACATAGATCGGAGTTGCCAGGAGGAAAAAGGCCTGGCAGGATCCCTCAGTTTCCAGCCAGCCTTCTGCCAGTGCATGCAGATGGTGGGAGCTTGGGGTCACTCCTCAGGTGGGGGCTGTGTCTGGGCCACCCTCCCAGTCCCTGGCAGCCACCACAGACACTGTACCTCCTTAAACATTGATTGCACCTCCTTAAATGCTGATTATCCTGTTCACTCATTGTGAGCTGACTCATTACCATGTCATTGTGTTGCTCTGATTCTTCCCTGTGCAATGAATATTGACTTCATGCTCGCTTTTCTACCTGAATTACAGGGGTAGGGGGCAATCTGAGGGCTGCTGGACTTGCTCAGCTCCAGCCTCCCTGGCAGCCACTTGAATGCTTTCAAAGAAAAGCTGTTTGCTTGAGCATTTAGGGACAACAGAGAGCTGTCACAGGCTGCTACAGTGATTTATTAAAAGACAGGGAAAAAGAGAATAGACCCTTACTTCTCACACCAGCTGCCGGTTCCCTGGCTTTCTTTCATTCTCTGTCTCTCTTTCTGTTTTTTTTCTCTGTCTTTCCTCCTCCTTGTTGCTTTTCTGCTTTCTTTCTCTTTCACCCTGCCTCTCTTTCCCTCATTGTTGAATCCACTCTCTGCCTATTCCTTTGTTTATGTTTCTTTTCTTTTAAATGAGAGAAGGAAAACCGTCACTGTGTTTTAGGCAGATCCCTATTTCCTATACCTAAAGTGAACTATTCCAATAAGGGCAGCACTTGTTTCAGTTCAAATGGTGGCCAGCTCTCCTGGAGAGAGAAGATTGTGCCCAGGCAAGTCAGGCAGGTCTCTCCCTCGGACTCTCCTGATCCACTTGGGGCTCTGTGACCTCCTGAGACCTAGTAAACACAATACCTGTGGTCTGAAGAGGTCACCCTGGCACCTCCAGCCTGAACTTCTCTCAGGAACACAATGGCAGAAAGGTCTTCCCTTCTTGGTGCTCTGGTTCTTCCAGTCTAGGTTTGGCACACAGCATTATGCTGATTCCTGAAGTCACTGTGACCAGTTGGAGCTAGGACCTTCTGAGGGAAGGCTGTGTCCTGGGTAACAATTTCTGCTTAACNCACCAATGTTCTAGGACATTGAGCAAGCTGCTTCATCTGGATGGTGAGCTAGGACAGACATACTGGCCTGTTGGTGTGGGCAGTCACACAGGGAGTGTCCCTCAGAATTAGCATTTAATCCTTATCTGAAGAGTAGGAATACAAGTTTCTTTAAGGTTTCTGGGAGTTTTCAAGCAGATTTTCTTGGTATCCAGGCTCAGTCATCCTGCTTTGCTTCTGCTGTCTGGTCCCAAGACACCATGCTCTTCACCGCACCATTGCCCTGGGTATTTTGCTGTATCCCTGGCTTTCACTTTGCTTCTCCCAAATGTTGTTCCCTTATTTTTAGCCATGAGCTTGCAATGAGTTTCATCACAACCGCGTAAATCAGCAGCCTCACCTCCTCAGGTTTACTTCCCCTGGCTGAGGTGTGAAGGCTCCTCGTTCCCTTCCCAGACCACAAATCAGCCGTTAATGTTGGCATGAAAAATATCTCTTAGCCAACCCCCTTCATCAGCTTCCAACTTGTTTACAAATACAGAAGAGGGTATTTTGGTGACCTCCGCAGATATAGGGACCTGCAGGTGGACATGTTCCCAGGTTTGCTTCCCCACCCCCTCATTCAGTGAAACGGCTAAGCACAACTTTGCCTCATTCTCAGATCTCCTGCTGGGCTGAAGTGCATTTGTTTGTGTTGGTCAGGGTGGTTGGTTGCTATGTATGAATCAAGACGGGATGACCTGCAAGACTGGCGGATAGATGGCTTGACTGAGTGCTCAGTGACTCTGAACCTTCACAGTGGGTGCTGAGGGTGCTGCCATAGTATTTTAGTGGTCAACAGACAACGGCTGCAGGGGAATTATCTAGATGTTTTGGAATCTGAGCATTTTAGGCCTTTTGGCTCACTCTCTGATTACCTTAGCCTGGTTTCTAGGTGTTCATGGTAGAGCAAACCTTGCTTTTTAGGCTCTATCTTGTGTCCTGCTTTCAATCTCTGGGAAGAGAGCTGAATTTATCATTCAATAGATCTTTATACCTGAATATATCTTTAAGGGTACAGAAAATAACAGAAAAAAGCCTGTGGGAGGATAGGAAGGTGTTATTTGAGGAAGATTCATCCCAAGGGAAGAAAGAACACATTTCTAAAAGTTGTGTGTTAAAGTGGTCTGTGGTACGATGTGGTGTGCTGAGTCTTCGACTGTAAATGTCTACTTTAACCCACAAGAATTTATGATGAGGCATTTGGATATGGAGACAGGGCAGTAGGGAAGACACTTTCCTGGTCTTCAGGCCACATGCAAATTGGACCTTACACAAGAGGTTGATGGAACTTATTGACCTCAGTGCAATGGAGAATCTGAAAGATGAAGGCCCTTATGATGCAATCTATTAAGTGGTCTACATCAAAATGGTGTTGTTGGAGTGTGCAAACTTGGTGATCACTGTCCAGTGATATCCATACTAGTTCTTCATTTCATCATCCAATATACATTAAGGACTGCCTAGTCGATTGATTGAGTGTATATAAATATATTTGTGTGTGTGTGTGTGTGTGTGTTATATAAGTGTACACTTGCTATTGTGTGTATGTGCAGAGGCCAGAGGTTGATGTTGGGTATCTTCCTTTGTTGCCCTTTACCTTATATTTTGAGACAGAGTCTCTCATTGAATCTGGAACACACTGTTTTGGCTAGACTTGCTGCTGAGTGAGTCCCTGGGATCTACCTGTCCCCACCCTCCAGTATTGTGATTACAACAGATGCATGCTGCCATATGTGGCTTTTTCACATGGGTGATAGAGATCTGAACTCAGGTCCTTAACAAATACCTTACCTACTAAGTCATCTCAACCTATCAAATGCCTTTTAAAAAATCTGTATATATATGTATATATATTTTTGTTTTGTTTTGTTTAGGTTTTTTGAGACAAGGTTTCTCTGTGTAGACTTGGCTGTCCTGGAACTTGCTCTGTAGACCAGGCTGGCCTCAAACTCCTGCATCTGCCTCCCAAGTGCTGGGATTAAAGGTGTGCACCACTATGCCCAGTATATTTTTGTTTGTTTATTTATTTATTTATTTATTTATTTATTTATTTATTTATTTATTTTTCTAACCACCCCCTGTTTCCAGTTCCTCTCTACCCCACACCCCATCAACTCCTCCTCCACTGTTTATCTTCAGATACAGTTGGGCCTTGCATGGTTATCAGCCAGCCAGGGTATATCAAGTTCCAGTGAGACTAGGCACCTCCTCTCCTATTAAGGCTGGATGAGGCTATCCTGTAGGAGGAATGGGTCCCAAAAGCAGACAACAGAGTCAGAGACAGCCCCTGCTCTCACTGTTAGGAGTCCCACATGAAGACCAAGCTACACCATTGTAATATTGTAATATATATGCAGAGGGCCTAAGTTAGTTCCATGTAGGCTCCCTGGTTGTCTATTCAGTCTCTGTGAGCCCCTATGACCCCAGATTAGTTGGTTCTGTGGGTTTTCTTGTGGTGTCCTTGACCCCTCTGGTTCCTACAATCCTTCTTCTCTGTCTTCTGAAGGATTTCCTGAACTCCTCCTACTGTTTGGCTATCGGTTTTTGCATCTATTTGCTGGATGAAGCCTCTCTNATGACAGTTGGGCTAGGCACCAGTCTATGAGTATAGCAGAATATCATTAGGAATCATTTCATTGCCCTTTTTTTTTTACACTCATGTTTGTTCTATTCTAGGTTTCTGGGGTATCCTGCTTCTGGGTCCTGGCCCTCAGGGGGAGAGTTCCCTTTCAGGGTATGGGTCTCCAGCTAAGCCAGTCATTAGTTGGTCACTCCCAGAATTTCTGTGCCATCTTTACCCTAGCACATCTGGTAGGCAGGACAAATTGTAGGTTGGAGGGTTTGTGGCTGGGTTGGTATCCCAGTCCTTCTGCTGGAAGTACTGCCTGGTTATAGGAAATGGCCTGTTGAAGCTCTGTATCCTACTTTACTAGGAATCTTAGCTAAGGTCACCCTCATATATTCCTGGGAGTTTCCATTGCTCTAGGTTTCTAGCTCATCTCAGAGATGCCCCCAGATTCCAATTGTCTCTCCCAGTACTCTTGCCCGGTACTCTTTCCTGCCATCTTAATCCCACCTAATCCCTCCTGTTCCCATCCCCATTCCCCCTTTCAGATTCCTCCCCCAATCCACTGGCAATGTCCATTCTATTTCCCCTTCACTGTGAGATTCATGCATCACCCCCATTGAGCCCTCCTTGTTACTTACTCTCTCTGGGTCTGTGGATTGTAGCATAGTTAACCTTTACTTTAAAGTTAATATTCACTTATAAGTGAGTACATACCATGTTTGTCTTTCTGGGTCTGGGTTACCTCACTCAGGATGTTCGAAATTTCATGTCATTGTTCTTAACAGCTGAGTAATACTCCATTGTGTAAATGTACCACATTTTCTTTATCCATTCTTTGGTTGAAGGACATCTAGATTGTTTCCAGGTTCTGGCTATTATGAATAAAGCTGCTATATCAAGTGCTTTTTTTCACAAAGGCCTTTTAGTCACCAGGGCCTTAAAAATAGAAGCTATATAAATACTTCCAAGTGTATTCAGTAACCATCTTTTCTTTCCCATATTATTTCATCCTGTCATGTCTCTCATGTCATTAGAAGGTTCTGGAAGACTAGAATGTTGTCATTTTCATCTCTGTGTCATCATCTTTCCCCGAAGATGGATCATTTATTTTTCAAACATTTTAATTGATATATAACTTGCTTACAGTGAAATGCAAACACCTTAAGTTTAATGTCAATTATTTCTGCAAATGCTTAACCACTTCTAATCCTGAGACATTTCTGTCACCTCAGGAAGTTCCTTTGACTCCCTGTCAGTCCCCTTCCNTTGCCAGAACTATTATTTTGACTTCTGTCACTATAGCTTCAAAGTGCCTATTTTATAACTTTACAATGAAATCACACAGCATGTACTCAGCATGTATGTCTTCATGTATTCAATATACCCTTTGAGATCCACCAACTTATATAATTAGATATATCAATAATTTGTTGATTTTTATTGTTGAGTATTACTTCATTGTATGTTATGCCACAGCTTATCCATTGTCTCCTGGATAGATAGTTGGTGTGTTTCTAGTTTTTAGCTATTATCAATAAAGCATCTCTGAAAGCTCTTGTCCAGCTTTTTATTATTTTTTATTTTGTTAATTTTTCTTAAAGAAAGCCTATCAATGGAATTGGTCACAGGGTAAGTTTTCAAGAATGTGTCAGATAATTTCTACTGTTTATATTATTTCATAGTTCTACTGGTGATGTATGAAAGTTGTGATTGGTTCATGACCTCACAGCATTTGATGTTGTCACCCACTTTTATTTTAGCCATCATAATAANCATGAAATAGTGTCTTACTGTGTCTTTAATTTACATCACCTTGATATAATAATCTTTTAAAGCATTTTTCATGTGTATATTGGCTGCATACAAATACACACACTCGTGCACACACACACACACACACACACACGCACGCACACATACATTTGAAAGTGCCTATTAAGTCCTCCCATTCCAACAAAGAAGGGGAGTAGTAAACAAGTCCCATGCTAGGTCAGGAGTTATTAAGAGTTGATGGAGTCTGGGCAAGGGAGAGTTAGTTTTCTTTAAGGGTGTGGCCCCTGGTAGATGGGCCGTAATCCAGTGGATTGCCACAGTCCATGAGTGTATAGGCAGAACAAATTGAAGTTCATGGGCTATGAGAAAGTGGGGAGAGGATGAGGAATAGATCTAAGAGGAGTTGGGGGCTGAATATAATCAAAATACTTTGTATGTATATATGAAATTCTCAAATATTAACAATATATTATATCTAAAATGGTTTGCTTATTATTTTGTAATAGAGAATTGTTAGGGTTCTTCATTGACTTGATATATGAGCTCTTATTCAGTATAGCTGTTATCTACCAATCTTGATTCCTTAAGTGTGTCTCATTTCAGGTGGCCTAGTCAATTCCTAAGAAGCTTTTGTTAAAATTATGTAGAACAAAGAAAATCAAAATAAAAGCTGAAATAATTAACTAAGCAACCAGTCATTAAAAGGACCAATGAGGCCCCCCTCCNCAGTTATCAATCACAAAGAGGGTGACTAGCATGTCAAAATATATATGCGTGGAACAGAGCCACAACCTGTGTTTGGTTGCCATGGTTTGGCAAATGATCAGTCCACATAATATTTATTCCTATTGAAAGGGTCATTGACAGAAGAGTCCATGGGGTGCTGCTTTAATTCATGTTGGCTAAGTTATTTGTATCCATCTTCAGTAAGCACCTGAGGATGAAGGAAATCCCTCTGTCTAGCAGGTAAGTACTGCTTTCTTATGAAAACACTTT
>LZPO01056190.1:12402-27530 GCA_001675575.1 Neotoma lepida
TGTGTGCGTGCGTGTGTGTGTGTGTGTGTGTGTAGGTCACTGAGGTGGCCAGAAGAGGCCCTTGGATCCCCTGGCACTAAAGTCAGACTCAGGTCCTCTGTAAATATAGCAAGCACTCTTAACCACTGAGCCATCTCTCCAGTTGCTGCATAAAATTCTTTAAGGGTTTTAGGAAACAAATATATTCTAATATAGCTGATGACAGTCTAGCAGACTCTGCTCAGCTGCCTAGCTATATCATCAATCACGAAATGGTTACTAGGAAATGATTCGCGTCTCAGGAAGAGTCTGTGCACTTCTTATAGGAGGGTATTTATCTTTGCAGAGGGAACTTTTTAAAAGTTTTATTACAAATAAAAGTTTTTAACATATAAGGAAATGGACTAACAATGACACCCACACATGTCAGTTAACAACTTCCTCGTGCACTTTTTCCCCCTTGAGAGTGCTGTTGAGAAAGAGCAAACTGTAAAGAGAAATGAATCCAGAAGCCGGCTTTTGTTTATTGATTACCATCAGGCCTGGACTTCTGCATGGGCAGCAGGGTGAGGATTGTAGACATGTAGATTGCCAAAGCTCAAACTATGCATTATACATTGAGTAAGACAGTACTTCGAAATTTACAAGGCAATAAATTTAGAATCAGAAGTAAAGTACTTTCTGATAACTGTTCACTGTGTGTATTGTTCAGATGAAAGGGGTCAGACAGACAGGGAAGTTGAAAACAAAATAAAGGTCCTTTTCTCCAATGACTGGCAACCACAAATAAGCAAACAACACCTGCCCCTGACAATCCCAAGAAGGAGAGTTTATGGGACCCTTGTGAAAGACAGATTGTCAAGTCAGAGAAGACAGTTTCACAAAATTTAATCCATGCCTATACTAACACTGGAAATTTTAGATTCTTATCAGAAGAAACAAAAGCTTTAATAACTGTGATACAAACAGGAAATCTCATCATCTGCCCCTGTTCTCTCCCTCCCCACTGTGGAGGGCTAAGGATGCAAGCTACAAGGGAAATAAGACATGGGGCCAGCTAGCAGCAAGCTGAAAGCGAAGGACAAGGAAAGGCCAGGAAAGGGAACACACCAGACCTAGTCGACTTCCAGAAACACTGCTTCTTTCTGACCTGGGAAGCAGCAGCTGTGCTTTGAGCTGGGACCCTTTTTAAGCCTCATGACTGGTCATAGCTCATTTGATCCCTAATGAAATCCAGAGTGGACACTCTCATACCATCTTCCCTATAATCTCCCGTCCAGCACATAAATGTCCACATCAGCATCTGGCCCTGTGAAGAAGCCCAGTGCATCATTTACAAAAGCACAGGGCGCCATGAGGTTTGACTCAGCTGGTAAGCAGCTGCTTGCAAACCTCTCCAGAGTTTAAGCCCCAGCGTTACTTAGAAAAGTCTTAAAGCTCCCAAAGCAGTATTTTAATTCCTCCTCTGCAATGGCCCCAAATTTTTTGTACTAGTCATTTGGACTTGGCTCTATAAACACAACGTTTCTCTAATGTTTTCATGATACACAGTATGTCCTCCACAGCTCTGCCTCAGCAGAGTTACTGTCTGGATCTGGATGAGGTGGCTNCTTACTTGCCCCTGCCCTCAGATATCAGGGCAGGATGCAGCTTCCTGTTTGTCCTGGGGCCTGATGGTCTAGGGCTCTGGGTGGGTTTTCTGTTACTTCCATGAANCTGGGGCTTCAGAAAATGTGAGCATTTACCTGAGGCCTCTTTTCTGGGCTCTGAAGCTCACAGCTCAACATCAAGGCTTTGACTATCTCGGTAACTCTGGGGGAAAGTACCCAACTTTCTGGATCTCTGAAGAATACTGTTGAACACAGCTGTGAGGTTGTCCCTATTCCTTCTGAATTTTTGTAAATGATACATCTTGTGCCTCTTTCTAGTCTGGCTGTCCCCCACTCTCTGGGCTTAGTTCCTTGAAGNTTTCCCTGGCCTTCATGTGTAGCCTTCCATCCCTGCTATGCTATCACCAGGAGGANTCCTGCTCACACCTGGGATCCCCACAAAGATCATTTCAAGGCATCTCTCTTTCCAGCTAGAGAAGGTTCTCTTCTTTTAATGGAACAACAAATAGAGTATCCCACTAAGTAATCGAGAACCTCAGTCTTCTGAGATCCATAGTCACAATTATATCTCTTTTACTATGAAGGAGACACACACAAGGTCAAAGATCAGGATATAGAACTCTCCAAAGGAGCCTTGGGGATTATCTAGTATCAGAATAAGTCCTGGGTGTAGCCGTACATGAGCAGCTGATGGTTGTGAAGAAGACCCACATNTGGATGTCATAAAAGAAAGCCCCATCTCATGGCAGATTCTCTTTCATATGGCCTATGACATCACAGATACTGTAAATATTCTACCTTTTAAATGGCATGATAATATCTTGACTTTTCTATAAAAAAGAAAAATCCACTGCACTGTGATTCCAGTTTTCTGATTAAAAACTTGAACTGTTGAGACCTTAAATGATTGCCTTAAGCTCATATGATAAGTCCATTCTAGAGTTAGCTGNAGCCTACACATCAGGAGCTAGTGCAGAGNTCACTGAGTCATGTCACCCTTCACAAAAGCTTTATTCAGAGAAAGTATACCATGGCCACCAAAAGCAATACAGACATAGAAAAGTGTAGGCCCCCAAGTAGCTGTCTGTATTTTATCAACATGCAAATCTTACAAGTCCCCTCAAAGCTGAGTAAACTCAAAACAAAGTCAATAAAAGTCCCTGAAATATTTCCAGAGATTCAGAAGTTCAAACCCATTTTCTAAGAAGAAGAGAATGCTATTTGTTCTCTGACCTTTGCTTGATTGACCAGGTAGAACATGATTTACCATCAACTTCGAAACTTTCCCCTCATTTTTCTTATGTTTATCTCCAAATAATCAAAGCTTAAGTGGAAGAAGAGGGAGGTGAAATCTAAGCCACTGACATTCTTCTGTAAATGCTCAACTCATACNTGTCAGACCTGAATTTTGATAGAACGAGAACACGGCAGGAGCTTGNCTCTGACCGAGTCATCTCAATGGTCAAAACAAATGCATACAAGAAAAGTGTTGTACACAGAATGTGTTTTCAAAAGGCTTTGATAAAAATAGACATTTATGTGTTTTTTGTAAATAAATTCTGGCATAATAAGAAAAGGTAAATGTATATTTANCTTTTATATATGTATGTATATGTATAATATATACTATTATACACATATATTTGAGAGTCAAAACTCATAATGTGGAAAAACACATAGCAACAGAACAGTAAGGGAGTGTGCTCTCTTATAACTTCCCTTCTGGGTGTGTCTAGGTCCAAGCACCAGTGTCATAGAGCAGCAGGAACTAGATTGCTATTAGNCCTGATTAAGTGAGAGTTAAATTTACTTTGCAGTGCAGGGTTTGAAAGGAGAAGGAAGAGAAAGGAGAGGTGACTTATTTTGAGAATTTTGATATTTAACTGTGCACCTCAGCCCCAGAGTTGTGTTCAGATTGTCCAGACAGCACGTAAAACACAGGACATACAGTTGTTTCTCATGAAAAAAAAATTAAACCATGTAAATATAGGAAGGAAGTTTCCCTTCCAACAACTCAAAGAATCAGAGCTAGTTGACTTGTATACGTTCTTGTTGGAGGTCTACTAGGGTGAAGTGGTAGTCCTCGGGGGTAAAAAAAAAATGTACCACTTGTCAGACCTCAGAATCTCACTTTCTCTAGGGTACCAGAAAATAGAAAATGTTTGAGAAAGGGCATGTCATGACAAGGCAGCAAACAGAAACGTAAGAAATGAGTGNCCCACTTTTATTCAAAAGAGCCATGGGCTATCATGAAAATTGTTTTTCCTTTACTTTCTTCTCAGTGAAAAGCTCTCTTGGTCTAATCAATGATACCACTTCTGAACAAATCAATATGCATTCAACAATCAGCTCTTATGATCAGAATCTACTACACACTTCTAGAGCAAAGTGGAAGCACTCCGGATTCCTGTGCTTGTTATTAGCCTAACTAATTATGCATAATAATGGGTTCCATCATGACATGTTCATATGTGTACATAATTTGATCATATTCACTCCCGTTACTCTCTCTTATACCTCTGACTATGGCTAATCTGTTTCTGCTTCCTAGTTAACCCTCTTCTATTTTTATGTCTTTCTTTTAATGAGCTAGTAAGTTACATTATGATTATTTACAGGAGAACAGGCACCTTCTCAGTGGCTACACTACTGAAGAAAATATCTCTTCCTCTTCAGTTAATTACTAGTTGAATTTAAATCCTCAAGGAAAAGCAGAGTAGTGTGAGCCCCATCTCCTCTCCATTGACAGGCCCACTCTTGTACAGTTCTTGAGAGGTGATCAGAGTTACTGTGAGTTCAAGAATATAACAACCACCTCTTGCTCTGTCCTCCATGTGCATACAGCCATAGGAACACATACATATACCATGTGCACAAATATACATACACATACACTGACAAATAAATAAATAATAATGAGATGTTTGCACCAAAGCAAGTTGAACATATTGGGAAGAGTCTAATAAAATGTTATATTTAAAACATAGAACCTAAGTGCTATGTGAGACAACTGAAAACTCTATGAATGGAACAAAAGCCTAGACATGTAAGATACTCACTTGGCTTCATGCATGGTTTATTATTTGGATAGGCTTATTTATAAATACACAAANTAAAACAACTCCTATAAGCAATACTAAGACACCCTTGAGTGAGAAACCACACTCAGGGATGCCTGCCCTTGTCACACAGTCCTCTGGTTTACTGAGTGACACTGTTCCAAANTGTTCACAGCTACATCTTGGTTNTCAGAGGCCNCACCATTAGAGACGTGCGACATTTACTATTTGAGAGGAAGGAGGTGGAAAACCATCAGCACTGGTTTTTAAAGACCTAGGCCAGGCCTGGTGATGCAGGTCTGTAACCCAGATAATGGGGCAGCTGAGGCAGGAGAATCACACTTTCCAAGGTCATCTGGAATATAAAATGAGTTCATGTCCAGCTGTGGCAAGTAAGCAAGGAGTAGTCTCAAAATCAAAAGTAAAAAAAAGGAGGCCTGAAGGTGCACTATAGTGGCAAACACATACCTAGCACACAAGAGATGAAAAAACAGAACAAAATATTCCCCTTGGAAGTGGAATGTCCTCTTTCACTGATGGGACTGGAGCCTGGCTGCACTGTCTACTCAAAAGATAGAACAGTTAACTCCAGTGAACAACAGTAACAAGCCTCACTAAACAAGCTTCTTGTTATCCTTAACCATAAAACATAACCTGGACATCATATGTAAAGCTCTAAGGATGGGTTTATTTGTTTAAATATCTGATTTGGAATAATAGTCCACATTCAAAGGTAAATGTTTGGTTCACATTTTATTGGCAATTTCTCTTTAAAATTCTTGGTTACTTAAACTTTGTCCTCTTGTATTTACTCATGGAAAATATATTACTCATGGGAAATGTACTGCCTGTCTTCATGTCTGAAACCAAAAATACTTTCCTTCTGCCCTTCTATTTAAATTGCAGTTCAAGGGGCAGAGTGGAAGAGCAATGAGGGAGATATCTTGATAGAGGGAGACATCACAGGGATAGGGAGAAACTTGGTGCAAGGGAAGTTTCCAGGAATCCACAAGGATGACCCCAGCTTAGATTACTAGCAGTGGTGGAAGGGGTGCNTAAACTGGCCTACCTCGGTGATCAGACTGGTGAATTCCCTAACTATCATCACAGAGCCTTCATCCAGTAACTGATGGAAACAGATGCAGAGAGCCACGGCCATGCACCAGGCCAAGCTCTGGAAGTCCAGTTGGAGAGAGGGAAGAGAGATTTTATGAGCAAGGGGCATCAAGACGACGATCGGGAAACTTACAGGATACAACTGAACCAAGCCAATGGGAACTCATGAACTTTGGACTGACAGGTGTGGAGCCTGCAAGGGACTGGACTGGGCCCACTGCATGGATGAGACAATTGTATAGCTTGATCTCTTTGAGGGGTCCATGACAGTGGGAATAGGATCTATCCCTGGTACGTGAACTGGCTTTTTGAAGCCCATTGCCTATGGTGGGACACCTTGCAAAGCCTTGATGCAGGGGGAGGGGCTTGGACCTGCCTCAGCTGAATGTGCCGGGCTATGCCCCATGGGAGGCCATACCTTTTCAGAGGAGGGGCTGGGGTGGGCTGGGGGAGAAGGCAGGATCTGTGGTCTGTGGTTGGTATGTGGAATGAATACAAAATTTCTTAATAAAAATAAATAAATAAATAAACAAATAAATAAATAAATAAATAGATTGCAGTTCAACTTAGTAAAAAACTCCTGTTTCTCAGTTTGAGATTATTACTAGCAAAGCTCTCCTACCTTCTATCACCAAAAATTGTTGTGCAGAATGCTTAAATTGGCTGGAATTTTCCTCTACAAATGACTTAATTTTCACTATTTATAGCCTAAAGAATTTCTTAAAGATTTACTTTTTTATGTATATGAATATTTGTGGGCACATATGTATATGTATCATAAATATCCCTAGTGCCAATGGAAGCTAGGAGAGGGAATCAGATCCCCTAGACCTGGAATTAAAGACTATTGTGAGCTGCCATGTGGGTGCTGGGAACTGAACTTAGGTCCTCTGCAAGAGCAGTGAGTACTCTTAACCACTGAGCCACCTCATCTATTCAGCCCCCTACAGATTTTTTAGGCTTATACATTTATTGAGATAGCTCAAGATTCTGAGCACTGTTTTGATTGTTTTCTCACATACAAGTTGTTTAACAGATAGACTTTGTTATCCTTGATGGTTGACATGGAAAGCAGTGTCCTTTCCTTCAGTAGCGTAGCTGCTGACAAGCTGTAGTGTGTTTACTGGTGATGACCACCTACTTACTGCACAGGAGCANTGAGAAGCATTAAGGAATGTGTGAAGCACTCGGGATATTTCCCAGTACATAACAAACATTGTGCAAGCATTTGCTAATAATATCATTTTCTTGATTCTGCCCCTCTCCTGTGTTTTCAGTAGTATCAATTCTCTCTAGTTTTCTGTTCCAAATGCCTGCTTCCTCCCATATATCCAACGTCTTTTCAACACTGCCAACTTTCAATGTATCTCCTTCTGCTGTCTTGTCGTGACTTCTCTGAGTGCAGCTTTGTGGAAGTATGTGATTCATCTTCTTGCAAGATCTTAGATCTTAGATAGATCACTGGCTGGCTATTTTCTTCTTACCCTCTCCATTTTTTTTTCAGTGCTGAATACTGAATGCAGAGTCTCATATAAGATACTTAAGCATTTTACCACCGAGCTGCATCTCTACCTTTTATCCTTCATTGTTGAATGAGGGGAGATGGTCCATAAAAAGCTATTCCCAAGATCATCCTGCTGTGGAAGCATATGTCACGCCCCAGTACAGCATAAATCATGCCCCAGTGCAGCATACATCATCCCCAGTGCAGTGGTGGGGAGGGGAAGGGGGGCACAATGCCTGGAAACAAATGAACAACCTGGTGGCCAGCCCTCTAGTTGTTTAGCAAATGAAAGCTGCATTTTCATTTTTAGGGAATATGTGATCATGCCAGAGATTTGGTGCTTCATTTGTTCATAGAAGAATTGGTAGATCTTTGCAAGTAGATACAGTATGGGGGGATAGAATTTGAAGGAACCCCATTACAAAGACAGAAGAATGACAAATTATACTAGTTTTCAGGAATATATGAAGAAAGACAACCATGGCTTATTAAAAACCAACTTTTCATGCTCATGAACTTTTTCACAATATGTTCAAGTAATCTGTTATAACCCCTAAGCATGATCTACTTCATAAAGTACCCCCATTTGGACAGCAACATGAGAAGAATTGTTCTTCCAACTCCCCAGATACATCGATACACTCTGGAGCACACGTCAATGTGATGGTCTCCCTTTAGTTCCTGCTACAAATTCTGTAAGAAGTAATTGTTTTTAATCTTGTCAACCTCATAAAATATTGACATATTTTATTTAAAAATGTTTTATTATTAGAATTATTTTGTTGTTATATCCTAGGCAGATATTCTGTAGTCTCATGTCTTGGAGATAAATGTCTTCCATAAAATGTATCATTGAATCTATGACATAGATAAAAATTATAAAGTCTTTCGCTATATGTCCACCCTATAGAAGAACAGTTAGATAACTGTAGTTATATGGGAATCAGATGTATTCTTTATTAAAACATTAAATCAATGAAGATAAAAAAATTTCTGTGCATAATTCACACAAATCTTAAAAGTGTGCCTAATATACTTTTGTATGGTTTTAATCTGAAAAATCAAATACGAAATAAATAATGATATTCAAATACCTGAAATAAACACTCTTACAATATGTAATAAAACTATATATAGAATTCAGTAATATTCATGACGAGTTACAAACTTGTATAAGACCACCAAGCCAGCTATTATGACTAAAAGCCAGTATTCACCCTTGCTAGGTGTGAGCACCTAGTCAACCATGCACTTCACACATCCACACAGGAGGGTTTATTTAGCTTCTTATCCTTCCTCATCTGGTACACTTGGAAACAAGTTGCCCATAGTAGCATTTTATATATTGAACAAGGGGACAACTGAGCTGACCCTGGACGAAAGCTTGTTGGAGGGAGTCATATCTTGCAGTGTAAGGCACACCTTTACATATTCAATGATAACAACCAAAGACAAAAGGAAATTTCAAGTGAAGAGATTAATATGCATGAATTCAAACCAGGAGGTGCCTTGGACACAGAGAAGATCTCATTAAAACTTGACAAGAGGTATGTGGGAAGAAATGGTTGGGGTCACCCCAAATGGTTGGGGGAACAGTCCCTGTTTAGGAAGGTATTTATTTTACAAATGTGAGTTTAATAATAGATATTTTTCTAACATAAAAACTGTGTTGGAGTTGGCATGTGACTAATGTATAGCCTTATGGTTTTGAGCTGGTGTTCCATTATCTGCTTAGTATTTTCTCTGGCTGCACAGTGGTTTCAGGACCTTTAAACACTGTGTTCTCAAACCTTGATTTTCAACAGCTACAACAAAAGAGAGAGCTCTGGTTGGAGAGGGAAAAGTTCTGCCATGAATNCCCAGGGATTCCCCTTGCCCCTTTCCCAATGTTCCCTGAGCTTAGATGCAGGAGTGTTTTTGTAGATGTATCCATTGGGACTGGGCTCCCAAATCCTGCATTTTGATTCCTTATGGTTTTCTGTAGTCATCTCCATCTGTTGCAAAGAGAAAGTTGATGGAGGGTTCCCAAAGACATTAAATGGCAGAAAAACATCATGTGCNCATACCTGGGCTTTCCTAAGCTAATGGTAGTTCTTCCATGTGTGTCAGGTTCTGGAGGCTGAGGGGATAGTGCAGCACATGTGTGGTTACAGTGAGACAATAAAAGTAAGCTGAAGTAAAAATAACTGGCTTGTAAACAGAGAAGGAAGAGAGGTTGATGGTGGGTAGCAACACTTACTAGACATACTTGATGGTAAATAAGAAGTCTTTATTTCAAATGCTGATGAAATATGATTTTTATCATGAAGTAAAGGAATGCTAGCTACAAGATTTGCAATGTTATCCTTGGCAGGGAAAAAGGAAAAGAAAAGACGAGGGGGCAGTTCACCAGCCCCTATGGAGATGTTTGGGGGAGAAGATGGGGGTAGACTCAAGCAGGGTCAAGTACAAAGGATAGTAAACATGTGTGTGTCACTTGTCTTATTGTTCTTCTGAAATACCTAGATGAAGTGACATTAGTGAAGAAAGGTTTATTCTAACTTGTACTTCAAGGGGATATAGCCCTTCATGGCAGGGAAGGTATGGTGATAGGGTGAGAAAGATTTGTAGTTGTGGTAACAGAAGCCTGAAGCATGGCTTCTTGCATATCCAGAGACAAGAAAGTATAGAAATAAGGGAGTGAGGGGGATGGAGAAGCAGAACCAAAGATAACTCCTAATATTAGCCCAGCAGTGATCCTCTTCCCCCAACTAACTAGGTCACAACTCCTAAAGATCTTACAACCTCCCACAATAAGGCCACCATCTAGGGACCCAGTCTTCAAACATATGACCCAATATTCACACTCAAACCATATAAAAGCAACAGGTTATCTGAGTTTGGGAACACAACAAGGGGGAATTAAAGTTAACTCAGATAGGNATCTCAGTTTGCTTTCCTGGTCAACACTGACCTTAATCAGATTGAAGAGGAACAAGTTTATTATGCCTTACAGATTAGAGTCCATGATCAAGAGAAGACAGGGCAGACGCTCAAGGCAGCAACCCGGGGGAACTGAAGTAGAGAACATGGAAGAATGCCACTTACTGGCTGCTCCTTCTACCTCACTCAGCTTGCTTCCATATATAATCCCAGGACCACCTGCCTAGGGTTGTTGCCCTCCCACACCAATCATTAATCAAGAAAATTCCCCTACAGACTTGCCTACAGGCCACTCTTATGGATGTAATTCCTCAACTGAGGTTCCTTTTTTCCAAGTGACTCTAGTTTGTGTTAAGTTAGTAAAACNTAACAAGCGGAGTTGGTTTGGGGGACTTTAGAGTTTTTTTCCATTTGCTATAGCTGCTGAGTCCATGGCAAGAAAGACAATGATGCTAAGAGAAGACAATGATATTCCTCGATCAATAAGAGAAGAGTTCAGGGTTTGAATGAGAGACATGGGGGACTGGCAGGAATAATACAGTGAGGTGTGGTTCAGATTTAAAACAAAAGCCCTGTAAGAAAAAGTTTTTCTGTGTCCTGCCTGAGCTTCCACGGCCGCTCAGACGCAAGTAAACACACAGAGGCTTATATCACTTACAAACTTATGGCCTAATGGCTCAGGCTTACCATTAGCTGGCTCTTACATCTTAAATTAACCCATTTCTTGCCACGTGGCTTATGGCTTACCAATACCTTTACATCTTGTTTCTCCTGGCGGTGGCTAGCAGCATCTGCCCAGCTCTGCTTTCTACTTCCTCTCTCTCTAGTTAGAATGCCCCACCTAACCTTATTCTGCCTCACCATTGGCCAACAGCTTTATTTATCAACCAATCAGAGCAACACATTCACAGTATACAGAAAGGCATCCCCATCAAAGCCCACAAGTTAATTTAAGACAGAAGCCAACGAGTTAGTCTAGACACCTTGTACATACTACTTTCAAAGGATTTTTGTGCTGAATGGGAGCATTATGAACAAGGAGATAAGAAAATTAAAGACAGGATCTGGGCTGTGTGTGTGTAACCCTTTTTGTAGTAAGAGAAAGTATTCAGGACAAAGGTACTCAAGGTGGATCAGAACCTGAAGGGAAATACGGCAGAGCCAAGGCAGATCAGATGACACAGGAAGACTGGTCAGGGTATCCTACATAGTAAGGGTCAACTAGCAGGAGAGTAAAGACAAGAATACTACGCACAGACATTATTCATCAAATTATTAGGAGTAGCNCTAACAGAATGTCGGGCTAGTGGTTGATTGCAGTAAATTGTAATGTGATTAGAAGATCTGAATCAAAGAGCTGTTGCTATTTTAGAAAGTGTTTGAAAATGAGAATTAAAGGTTTCTTGTGACAGCAGAATTTGTACAATAATCATTTTAAAGGAAAAAGCTATTCCTTTCTAGACAGAAGAAAGGGAGAGTGCTGAGGATNGGATACATGGAAAACACTGAGGGAGTTGCAGCATTAACAATACAAAGTCTCTGGAAATGGATTAACNTTGTAAAAGTTGGAGGGATTGAGAAAACATTTGTTGAACATGTTCATTGGCAAACACAGCGTAGAAAGCCCAGGTCTTCCTTGGCGTTTGCAGAGGTTTGACAAATGTGTGTCTCCACAGGGCAGCACCCCAANGGAGTTACACAGATTTCTATCCCAGCAGAAAATTTCCTCTTGGTCTTTCCTCTGTCGCAGTACAGAGAAANCCATTGCAGGAAGAGCTTCTACCATAACGTGGTGTGGCTTGTCCTCTACCTCCACACAACGTGCACTCATATTTGGTTTTGTNGATTTGCCGCTGTGTGTTTGATATGTACCAGCGAAGTAGCAAATACCGTCATTCTTCGTTTCCATGTTGGAGCAGTTTCTTCTCCTCTGGTTTGTTTATCGTTNGTCTTCCTGGGCTGTTGCTCGCTTTCTACTATTATAAAATGGTCACAGACATTTGTATGTAAGTCATGTCAGTCCCATACACTTTCATTTAAGTCAATACCCAGGATGCAGTGACTAGATCAGAGAGAAGGTAAGTGGTCACCATTTCAAGGCATGGCCTGTTTCCAACATCAGTCAGAGAACCGCAAGCAGTGACTGTGTAAACCCTCACTAACATGAGTCTTTGTTTCCTGCAGATATCGCCTCTGCAGGAGATGTGCAGAGATATCTTCTTAAGCTCGAATGTGCTCTTCATGTAAAAGTTCCCCACACAATGATGAATCCACTAAATTATCTTTTCAACTAAAATCAAAACTGGGAAGAGAGTGTTTGAGTTGATTTTAATATTGATTTGTAAAAGTCAGATAAAATAAATGGAGAAAATGAAAATGTTCTGATGAGTACACAGCCAAAATTATTTCCTANGCCAGCNANAGGAAATGGAGATTAAAANGCAGTCAACAGAGAGTGGCAGGCTGGGAGACTGGGGCAGGCCANCACAGCAGATGTCACGACATTGAAGGTAGGTAAAGAAGGATGGAACAATCAAGCTTAGAAAGTNCAAGGTTTCCAAAATCCAAGAGATACAGGGGATGTTGGCATATAGNTAATATATTAAAGGAGAGTGGGGACAAAGGTAATTTGAAATAAGGGAAGNTGAGATTTATGTGTCTGGAGCATTGGCCTCGCTGTTCCCCATTTATAAGCTGATATATGAGCTGGACCACGAAGGCCATGATGAAATTGAAAGTGAACAGTTGGATATTCCATTTTCAGAATTGTCTCTCCAAACCACTAAGTTCTTAAGGCCAGAACATAGCAGGGAATTTGGGAAACAGGTGGGCCTACAGAGATTCCTCCCTATGAGTATGGTGTACCAAACCCTGGGAAGAAGCCCACTAGGGCCACTTAAAATTACACTAGAGCAAAACCAAAGACGTGTGTCATGAGAGCATTTTTATACTCTCTGGATGCCACTGTTCCTCTTACGATCACTGGATAAAATATGCTACAACACGAAATCTTGATAATGCTTTGCAGTCCCTTATCCCTATTTGAATATTTTCATATAATCTTCAACATTTGTTAATATCCGAAACACTAAGTGGTTCGGAGTAAGTTCTGATTGCAGAGTTAATTTTAGAGCAAGGCTCNACAAGGATGCTCATCTTTATTAAACACCACCACTGCTTGTACTGGCAAGGCCCAGGCTGGGCCACCATTCAGACCCTGGAAGGAGATGCCAAAGCCTTCATTGCTCATTACAGTCAGAAAGCCAGTTCTGCTGGCAACAGCCTAGGGGGGCAATTAGGACAGGATGTGTAAACAGCTCCATTCTCATTGGTACTGCCACATGCTGATCCAAAGTGGAGGCAACAGCAAGCTAATATATTCACTGCACCCCTGGAACTTAATGGGAAAGCTCATCACTGCTCTTACTCTACTAGAGGTGGCCCTAGAAAGGATTTTTAATTTTATCCATTTATTTGAAGTAGCTTATTGAATTGTACAAAATGAACAAGGCAGAAAAAAAATCATAATGTCTCAAGCTCTCCAAGAAGGATTTGTTGTCCCTTGAACATTTTAAGCAGCATTGAGTTTTTATGCGTGTCTCTAATATGACTCCATCATGGAACTCATCATATCTGAACAGCCCCTGCCTCTGATTTCATTCTAGATTGGATGGCATTGGCAATGNATCTCTGAATGTTGCCTGTTACCTTGGTAAGGTGAAAAGGTTGAAATGAACCAAAAAATGTGGATTCAACTTGTAAAAACACTGAACATATAAAGAAATTGAGCAAGATTTTCTTTGGGTGGTGATTTTTGTGGGAATAGAAGTGACAAATGCTAATTTTTTAAATAAACTATTTTACTCTACTTTGTTACAGTTTTTGACATTGCATTTATAAAGGAGAGTTTGGGGCTTGATCACTACCTTCAAGTTTTAATTTTTAAAAGGGCCTCTAGTACATTTTTATTTTGAAGTTTATATGACTCTAATATTTAAGTAAAGAATAAAACTAACACAGAGTCAGGAGGCCTGGCATTCTAGGCCATGTTTGNATCTGTGACCTTGTGAATTAAGGATCTCCTCCACAGACTTGATAATGGCCAACAGATTAAAACAAGAGTTATGTTGTCAATGAAGCCAGAATTTATTGTTACAGATCATAAAATGGAACAAGACTTGAGGGATCACAGTATGAAATTACTTTCAAACTTTTTATTTGCCTCATATATCTGNCAGAAAGTGTCTAAGAAGTAAGAATAAGTATATATGGGCTCGCGGTGTGGAAAGATACCTACCCAATATGTTGTAANAGCAGCTTCACATGCTCAGCTGATGNTTGGTTNTGATGTGCTACNGGCCACACAGCTTCTATCATGTGGCCCTTTGGNTGACAGGCTTGTGAGAAGCTTGATGTCATAGGGTAANTAAGAGTGCTAANCTAGACTTAGACCACCNACATTAGNACATGAAATAACTGATAACCACATCCTTCTCATCCTTTGATANGAAGTGGACTCAGACATATTCTCATCTTTTCTGAGATTCAGAGTCAAGTTGTGCAGAGATATATCATTGAAAGTGAGCAAAAGGAATAGCTTTCTTCAAACCAGAAACAAACNCTACATTTGTCAACAGGAAGATGGATAAATAGTGACAACACATTCATAGCATGGACAACTTAACACCAAAAGGGCTTGATTGATGATGCTACAGTCTGGATGNCTCTCAGTTATTCATGCTGAGTGAAGAAGTCCATAACAGAAAGAGAGCACTAATTCTTTAGGATTCGTAGTAGTTACTTTTCTGTTCTGATAAAATACCATGACCAGAGCATCTTATAACATGAAAAGTTAATTTTGATGTATGGTCCAGAAGGGGAATCTATAATGGCAGGGCACAGAGGTTTTGGGAGAGAAGCACAGCAGCAGGTGGTCAG